>JADKLZ010000130.1:5287771-5302157 GCA_021533235.1 Biomphalaria straminea | reverse complement strand
GGGGGGGGGAGAATACCTCTTCTTCCCTTCTTACCTAAACCCTTTGACTGAGTGGGGGGGGGTCCTACTTTTATGGGGAAATCTTAGTTTGTGAACAAAATTAGATGAATGAAAATATAACTTTTATATTGTGTCGCTCTCCTTTTATCTTTTATCTTGGCCGACTCGTTGGGTTCGGGTGGGGTTAATTGCGTCACTTTAAACCTCTGAGTAGTAGAAGCGGTCTTATTTTTATAGAAAAACCATAGTTTGTGAAAAATTACTTACATATCTATATAACATAAGCTACGTATTGATATATGAGCCCATTTGTATATTATGTCACACCACAATCTAATCTTATATTTTAGCATTAGTAAATATCAAATGAAAAATGGTAGTACCAGATGTAAGGGGCGATACATGCAAATGCCTTGTGCCCATCGGACAAACCAATACTTTTTTTTTTGTATTATAGTCAAGAAATTACAAAATTAAAAAAAAATTGTCACTAATATAATTTAAATATGCTATAAATTAAATTCTCATATAGAATGCCCCACTCCCTTTCTTTAATGTCAAATGCAATCATTAGCAGAAATTAAAAAAAAAGAGCGAGGATTAATCGTTTTCACTATACCGCCCTCCCCTTTCGAGATAAAAACATGATGTTTTGTAAAAGAATAGTCAAATATGGCGACAAAGTTTATGTAATTTCATATGGATTTATCATAATTTTTTTAAAACTAAGACTTTGCTCTAGAAAAAAAAAAGAATTTATTTGAACTTTTCCTAGACCCCTAAGATATTAAAAGAAAGGCCTGTTAAGTACTCAATTGTTAGTTATAGTTATTTAGTGACGCACTATAGATGACGCATATTGAACGGGACTAGTGACGTTTGGGATATGTTGGGTTAGAGACTAAGAAATGAGTTAGCGATATAATCGCTAGGGTATAGACGTGGTTTATTATTAGTAAGAGACTTTGACTGTGGCCTATTATCGTTATTAAAGTTTTATTTAAAGTTTTCACCAGCATTCATCACTTCTGTTCACTACATTAACTACATTGAATACACCCGAACACTGCTGAGTAATTGAAATTGACTCCAATAAATCCTGAACCAAGCATCATCCCAGGCCTCAACATGGCTGTTTTTACGCCCGTTTATGCATATGGTTAGAGTTTACTGGACATTAGGTTTAGGGTTTTGAAAAAAAAATGCCCCCAATCCAAAGTTCTGGACCCACTACACTAATGATGCCAGTGTGAACAGCATAGAGGGGCTTCTTATGGTCCTTCAGTTACGCTAGGTAGGGTAGGTATCCCGTCTGAGAGACGAACGTATGCCATAAGCAGTCTCTATTGTGAGACGTAATATAATCGCCATATGAAAAAGTTAAAGACCAGCTTAGCTGACATAGTAGAGAGCATCTTGTTGCATGCTGCTTCAGATCGAGACAGCTGAAGGTCACTTAAAAATGTCGCGCGATACACATTTGAGACCATATGAAAATCCGCTGATGAGAAATGACGTAGACGCGAAAAGAAAATCTTTGTCGACCACAGGTGGACAATGGTTAAGCTTGACTTGATAAAATATGTAGGTCAGAGCTGGGACTGCCTATCCACGCGAAATACTGAATTCCTAATTAATCTCCGGACAACCCTTATAAGAAGGTAGTTAAATGTAAAATTATTTTCTTATTAAATTTACGGGTATATTTTAAGTTTAGAATGCATATGGCAATATTGGTGAATCCGGCGTTAAAAAGCATTTTTTGTTCTCACTAAATAAATAGTCGTGTATTTATTGTTTTTTTTTTCCCGCTTCTTTTTCTTAAAAAGAAAATTTACTACTTTTTTAAGTTTAAAAAAAAATTGATTTTGACTTCATTATTCTGCTTTCTTTTATTTTAAAACATTTTGATATGATAAACTATATAATTTAGACATGCATAAGAAGCATTTCTTTTTTATATAACAGATTTTTGTAACATTCAAAACTATGCCCCGACATGTAAATACGCGTGTCGCTGTAAAGGACCATGTGACTCTAAAGGTAGCTGTCTAGGATCTTCCTGCAGTGATGGATGGTTTGGTTTAGCATGTCAGTACAGTAAGTATAACCTGCCAATTCTATGTATATATTTACCATATAATAATATTTTTCAAAAACCTGAAGAGAAATAGAAAAAGTTGTAAGTGAAATAGATTACACTGGAGCTAGGTACAAAATAATGATTAATTTAATACTACTAAGGACATTTTCTTTGTCCAAAGATAAAGAACAATTTTCAGATTTCATTTGTCTTGATAAAAAGGAGTAATAGCAAACACATTTCTCTTTTATGAAAACTGGTGGTCTATAACTGTAGTGTATTAAATTTATTATTGTGCTAGTATCAGTATCACTATTTTCTCGTTAAATGCGTCATAATTGCAACGAGTCTTTCCAGTCAGCTAATTCATATAGTCATTTTATGGTCCATCTAATTTCTACATTGGAAGATGTGCACAATGAAGATGTCTATGTATTCAACTCTTAAGACAATGAATTATTGAAATAGAGTGCAAAAGGTCATGTAAGTCAATTTATTTATCCAATTGTTTATAACATAAAATAAATATCATCAGAGACGATTAAAAACACTTTAGAAGTGTTCAAAATAGCCTAATTTAATGTTTGGATGATTATGTCAAAAAAGAGATAACGCTGAAATCACTATGTCGCCAATGTATTTATTTCAGTATTTACCTCAAAAGGCCACAGTCTCTTTATTTTAGGGATAAATCAGATAGTCTATATTAGCTAAGAAAATAGGTTATAAAGCTTTTTAGTTATAGATGTAAGTTGAAAAATTGATTTGTGCGCAATTACCTCTTTAACATCGTATATGACAAGTAAGTTTCCATTCTTGATTTGCTGTAAAAATGGTGATAACAATCTTTGGGAGTGCTTTCTTTATATTGTAAAAAAGTTTTCCGAAAGTCAATTTACCTTGCAAACAAGGACGCCTAGGTGAACAAGGCGTATTTAAATAACAAGATTACAAAGAGAGTTTGTGTGATACACAAACTCAGAGGCGGCCCCCGACGGAGTCGGATCCCTGTCAGATCCGCTTTGATCTCTCAACGGGGGCCGCCTCTGAGTTTGTGTATCACACAAACTCTCTTTGTCGCTGCTAAAAGTTCATTTAAAAAAATTATATCAAAGATAAACGACAGAAATATACATCTTCCGTGCTTTGATCTCTTAACAGGGGCCGCCTCTGAGTTTGTGTATCACACAAACTCTCTTTGTCGCTGCTAAAAGTTCATTTAAAAAAATTATATCAAAGATAAACAACAGATCTTATTTAGTGCCCCAGCGGTCAAAATATACATCTTCCGTGCTTTGATCTCTCAACGTTGGCCTTGTAAAGCCGATGTTCAAGGCAACTGCCACACCTCTTTTATGAGTTGATTACTTTACGAGTAAATACTGGTATGTTACTCGTATGTTGGAACAAATATAAATTTGAAGACCGATGCAGTATATTACATTATTAATTGTCTTAAAGTAGGTTTCATTTATATTGCATACTAATTAGGTTTTTTCTCTTTAAATACTGTTTGCATAAAATATTTTTAAAAATTAGATTTTGAGCTTTTAGAAAAAAAAAAGTAGCCGTTGCATCAGAACTTTGAATGCTCTATATTATCGTGATGTCAGATTTCGATTTTCTCTTCTACTTTCTGAGCACTAAACGGGACGGACGGACGGACGGACGGACGGACAGACAGACAGACAGACAGACAGACAGACGGACAGACAGGCCACACAAAACTAATAGCGTCTTTTCCCCTTTCGGGGGCCGCTAAAAAAATATTAGTTTAGTGCGCAAAGTTTAGTTTATGTTTTTTTTATTAGCATTTTTTTTAAAATAGCTTTTGAAAACGTTACACACACATAAAATATACGCGTGATTATTTTTTTTGTTTAGCGAGAAAGGTGAAAAGCTGCTTTTAGTTTTGTGCGGTCTTACTGTCAATCCATTCCCCTGTTCCCCTGTCCCGGTTAAACAGCAAGGACTTTAAAATGTATTGAATTTTGGTTTTACATTTTTATTATTATGGGAATAATTGCTATTAATTGTGTGTGTTCTGTCTGTTCGTCCCTTAGTCCGTCATTCTTGTTTAGAGCTAGTAAACTAGAAAGTATATTGAAAATCTAACAAAAGAAGATGATTACGTCCTACGCGTCATGCATAAAGTCATGCATATTAACCAATGACCTAAATACTGCCAAGTCACTGGTTTTCCTGGCTAGCTCAGGCAATCCAGTCCATGCTCTAATAGCGCTAGGGTAGAAGGAGCTTTTTCCCAATTTGTCCTCTCAAATGGAATATTTATCAATGTGTCTTTATGAGTATTTTATTAAATTTTGTTTTTGTTTTGAAGTTTATGGTTCAGTGTTTTATGTGTAATTGCTACTTTACTTTGAAGTTTTATATCATGAAGTCTTTCTAAATTTAGTGATTTTACTAAAGGTTTTACTCTAGTTTTTTTCTTTATAAATGTACACCACTTTTAAATGAAAAAAAATTAAGGGTAGTTAAATTACAATAGAAAAAAGTATTAATGGCTCATTTGAAAATAAATGTCTATTTAAAAACTAACGTATTCATTCAATTACTGATTTAATTTTTTTAAAGATTTTTTATTCGAACTTCACCTTAGTTGTAAGTTTTTAAAAGTCTTGACACATCCTCATTAGACACTTAACGACAATCAAAAACAGATTGGAGTCCAGATCACTAACTCTAGATACAAGTTTAAACAACTTAATTATATACAGTTTTAGAGACTGAATGAACACAAACTGTTTAGAGACTAACCATCTCACCAGTGACTTAGAGAGTGACTGCTTGCATCCAAAGAAAAATGGACGGCTAATTCAATTTAAACCATATTAGTGTAACAAACTTCACTTGCTAAATATTGATGTTCGTGTTTGCAATGAGAGACAACTTCACACATAATTTTTTTTTTATTCTTTTGAGTAAGAAATGCATAAAATTATAATCATACAGCAAAGAAATATATTTAAACTTTTTAAATTTATGTTCACTGTTTTTATTTAGATGATGTTGTTATTAACGCAAAGATAGAGCCACCAAGTGGTGAAACCTTAAGGTCTAACTCATCAAGACAAGATTGTGGTCTACGTTCACCTTCTCATTATGTCTTATTCACATGGAGTGAACCACAAACATTTACCTGGTTAAGGATGAATGTAATAAATAAAAGTAGGTTTTCATTTCAAATAATACAAAAGTTTAATGATATATATTTAATGATATATATTCAATGTTATCTTGTGTATTTACTTTTGTAATTTGTATAATGCATTGTTCTTATATATATATATATATATATATATATATATATATATATATATACAGTAGCGGCCTTAGGGGGTGGCAACTGGGGCAACCGCCCCAGGCCCCGCGCCTGAGGGGGGCCGCGCGCTGGGAGATTTTATTGTCACCAACTTCGAAAACTAAATGAGTGGTCATAAATAAGGACTTGTTACTCAATATTTTCACAGTATACCAAATATACCAATTGCTATTTAAGATTACATTTATTATTTCGAAATACCGTTTTGTTTCGGTAAAGACAGCCGAGTCTTAGAGGCTGTCATCGTTTAACGTTCACAATAAAAACACATAAGTAGAAGCAACCATTCCTAATCGTTTCGACGTCTAATCGGATTTTATTTGGAAAATGCGTAGTGATAAAGTTTGAATTACTATTTGCATTATGAAAAATTGTATATGAAAAATACATTTGTAGTAACAATAATGGAACTTTTGACCAATTGATTAGGCCTATTTAATGAAAATAATAAGTGCTTTTTTTTACCGTCACGTCGTACGGCGTACTTCACTTTTTTCAATGTGGGGAAAAAATATTAATTTTCTTGAATTTTAGCGTTTATTATTAATTTATTAATAGTTTAAAAAATTAGGCAATCCATTATTTTTTTTTATAATAAAAAAGCACTGAAAATAACTAAACAATTGTACGGTGTATTCTCGACTGTCGCTGGTGATACGTTCTAAGACCGCACGAAAAGGTCAGCTTTTCGGAGTAAGCTGTTTCATTTCATAAACGTATAATATTTTTCGCATATAAACAGTATCACCAGTTGGTGTGCTTATACAGTTATTTCGGCAAATCAGCTTCCAGCATGACATATTAAGTTTTCTTTTTCCAATTGGCTACTGTGTGAACGTGTTGAAAAAAAAAAAAACGCGGGAGTATTTTTAGCGGTCCCAGAAAGGGGAAAAGACGCTATTAGTTTTGTGTGGAATGTCTGTCCGTCCATCCGTTGCGTTTAGATCTCGTAAACTAGAAAAGTTAGTGAAAATCCGACATCATAATATTTAAGACCATTCAAAGTTCTGATGCAACGGCTACTTTTTTTTTTTCTAAATCCGAAAAATCTAATTTTTAAATCACTTATGCAAGCAGTTTCTTTCAGAAAAAAACATAACTTTTACAACTATTTGTTATTAATGTTAACAAACACCGAAAGCTCTGTAATATAAGAGATAATTAATTACCATTTTTAAACAGGTTTATATGAAAACGTTTTTTTTTTTTCATATTATTTTTAGACATTTGTATTGCTAAGTTAAGTAAGTTTTGTTATACTAACTACTACATTTACACAGAGAAAAAATCTATTTAGTATGCATATAAGTTGGGCATAATTTAAATTCAGTGGTTCCCAAACTTTTTTGTCTCGTGGACCCCTTGACATGTTTTCTGGTTTTCCGTGGACCCCCTTTTTAAGTTATATTGAATTTTTGAAAATTCATCAATTTCAAATTACACATTTTGTTTAAATAATTTCCAACCAGTGACACGAGGAGTGAAAAAGTGATTTTAAACTACATTTTAAGTTAATTTTATTTTTTTCTTATAATAAATTTATAAACAAAATTGAAATTTAAACCCATTCTGTAACAGTTAATATGTATCGTTTGCTATCACTAAACACATTGCAAACTTTTTTTTTTAAAGTTTGCAAGCTCGCCTTCCATTGCTACGGAGATTATTTTTCATATTGAGATTTGTTGTCTCAGTAAAAGGTTTCACAAATAGCTGTTTTTCGTGGATTTCTTGAGCCAAAATAAATTGAATAAAAAAAAATACAGCATTACCAGACACGGTTGACTCGGCCAGCTATATAGAGAAAAATATTGTTTGCAGAAATATGTTATTTGCAAAGACTTACATTAGAAGAAAGAAATATTTAGCTATATTCCAACAGAGCTCAAGAATTTAGTGAACTCTTCTACAATACCATTACCCTAACAGAGTTTCTTGGATTGCTCTCAGAAAGCCGCCACAAACGAAGGAGCTGGAATACTTATTGAATGGCCCAATGGAGAAAAAATAATTTAAAAGTCAAGATCATTATAACTAATGAGCTCTATGACAACCACAGAGAAGAAATAGGAGCACTGCATCATAAAAAATGGCACATTAACACTCTCTTGTTTGACAAGGAAGTAATGAAGTTCAATTTCAAATACTTAACGCTGTACAGTCTACATTTCTTTTTGTTAAAGTTATAACTAGACAAAACTACACTATGCAAATATAGTTATTAAATTAAATAAAACATTTTTTCACACATACATCACGCACTCATTTGTGCTGATAATTAGTTCTGCTGTAATTTGGTCCTCTCCTGGTGCTTTGTGATTCAACTGATGAATAATGTTCTTGTCATTTTCTCTTCACATTTGAGCAAGTAATTGCGTATTTAGTTTCTCATAACTGCGTTGATAACAAATTGAAGATATTCCTGCAATCAAGATATACTACTGCTCCATTTGTTGCTACTGATATAATAGTTACAGGGTTTGCTTTTTCTTCGAACGATTCCTTTAAAACATCAAATGTGTTCGACTTTATTGTCAATTATCAGTTTTCACAAAACGAAATTTTGTCGTGAATTTCTTTATCCATAAATAAACGAACGTGTGCCCAAAAATGCTTCATGACAGGCACAACTCGGTTTATATATAGACCTTTGAACTATTTGTTGCTTAGAAGAATTCTTAGCAAATATCAATGTCAATTGTAGATCCTTTCTCAACTTTATCATGGAGTGTTGAATAGTTTTTTCAAATCTTATCAGATGACTCCATTAATTTGAGATTTATTTTAAACTCAATTCCTTCGTAAATGAGATCCACACTCTCGTGGACCCCCATTAGGATGTCATGGACCCCCAATTCTTTTTTTCACTTTCGTGGACCCCCTGGAAGTCCTCGTGGACCCCTAGGGGTCCATATGGACCACTTTGGGAATCACTGATTTAAAACAACAATCAATAAGTAGTTTTTCATATCACGTGTCATAATGTGGTAAAGTAATTAATAAACTTCACTGGGGCACTACACAAGATCTGTCAACCTTCTTTCTCCATTCTACTCTGTCATTTATTTGTCATTGATAGAATTTCATTCTGATGTTCTTTCTGAAAATGTTGAAACCTCCTTTTTTACCTGTCTGGGTGGACCACTTCGGGGGCAGATTTTGAGTTTGTGTTTCCACACAAACTGTCCTTGTAACCTTGTTTTTATAAATTATTTTAAAAAAAACGTGATACAGCCTTTCCGCAAAAGTCGGGTCTTCGAAAGTGAATGGACCACTGTAACTCCTATAGAACACTTTATTCTTAAAGAACATCCTATTGGCTTCAATTAGCAGAGTGAGAGAGGTGACATACTGTTAGTAGTGGCGAGTGTTTTTTTATTTGCATCTGTTGATGCAGAACAATTAACATACAGTATATAATGTGCTTCAGCGGCCAACAGTAAACCAGCAGTACCTACGTAATGTTCTATGTTTTGTTACAAAAATAAGGCTTACAGCTTTGAGGCGAACATACTGTATTGTTATTGTTGCAGCATTAGAGAAGGATTAGCCCGTTAGCGAGATGTGGTACGATATATATATATATATATATATAGTCTACCTTTACGGCTTGGGGCCCCGCACATGACGCTCGCCCAGGGCCCCGCGCACTGCTAGGGCCGCCCCTGTATATATATATATATATATATATTGATGTAGACCATGCATGTGCATCCCACTTCCTGAATTTCGAGTAGCCAAATTTTAGACACGTTCAAATCAATTAACTCCTTGAAAGTAGCAACTTAACAAGCAACGTTTTCCCTCAAGTAAAGCTGCAAGGAGAAGCTATGTTGTAATAAACTAGAATAACCTAATTAGGAGTTGATGTCCGATCATTTCTGTGACCTTTTCGGTTCGAGAGACGTTCTTTTCTCTTTGCAACTTGAGATGGAGTGACCTTTCCATTGCTGGGGGAAAGCCCAGGTGGGAAATTTGCGAGAACAGGGCTGTCCACGTGTCAACAATCGCCCTTCTTTCATAATGGCCAGATCCAAATAAATGGAAAGCCATCAAAACTTAGTGTCAGATTGATTAAGAGCTTACAGGGAAACAGTTATAATTCCATTGTACCCTGCCTACGGGACTCCAAAACCGATTTTTCTGTTTGGGCTCATACAGCGATGCAAGATTGGCTTTCATCACCAGCTTGTGCATCGCGACGAGAAGAAAATTATTATTAAATTATTGATATTTTTGATAGACAAATTCAACGTTTGCTGCCTTTTTTTACCATAGGGAGGTACGGGCCGCACGTGTGCAAAAAATATTTTGTTCGGTGCTTTAGTTTCTATTTTTTTTATCTCATGAAACAAGCATTTAATGTAGTCTTAATATCAAATAGGCCAAAACAAAAGGGGAGTGTCGCACTAGTTTTTTTTTCCTTTAATAACCCTAGTAGATAGAAAGTAATTAAAAATTAAAAAACTATGAATAAATTCATAGGTTCAACCCATGCAAAAAAATCCTGCTCGTGCCCAAGACGAGACTATAACTGTAAAAATCTATTAACTGAAGATGGCTGCACCTCACTCTACACTATGTGGTAATGATTTCTTACTGGACTCACTGCACTTACAGAATTGTCTTGACAATCTTTCATAAAAAGGGTTCCAATAGGCCTTCTTAAATGCGATGGAAACGCAACCGATGCCCCACCAATTCCTTCTAGATTATCAATAAATTGATATCACAGTAGTTTCCTCACTAATCGTTCGTATGTCACTTGACACGTTTGAACACTTGCGGTTCACAAGCCTCTGTCACTGTCAGTGGAAGCTTTGAGATTGAGGATACGGTCCACATGTTGTTTAATAAACCAATCATATCATTATCTTTTTTGTGTGTCAGGGACATGCATATAGGGCTGACTGGTAACATTCAAGTGTTCATTAGCTTTAACATCAAGGTTTTTTGTTTTGTATCCCTGATCTTCTTGTGTCATAGTTTTTCTAAAAGTTTACGTGTACTTAATTTTTTTTTAATGTAATGCTCAATTCACAGAACTTTTGGCAAAAGCCTTGGTATAAGTTTATTTAAGAATGAAAACAAAATTCAAAATAGTACTAATATTTTAGCAAACAAAATGTATTTACTTCAACGAGGATCTTTATTAGTTAGACAAAAACTAAAACTCTTATTTTGCTTTTTTGTTTTATAAGCTTATTTCAGAAACATAACCCTCAGCTTAAACAATGAACTATGTCAGAATACAAGACTATTTTCTGTAGACGAAACAACACTAGACATTTTTTGTGACAACAATATTTTAATGACAACTTTAAAACTTGAAGGAAATGGTGTAGAATCTATATGTACCCTTTTTATTAGTGGAGGTATATTGTTGCTTTTTATTTTTTCATTTCTATTTACATTTTTAAGAGTTTATTATTTATTTATTAAGAACATATATTTTATATATTGCGTATTTATTATTCGAAATGTATTAACATTTTTGAATGTTAAGTATCTGGAGATTTCTTTAATACCACATTGATTCAATTTTAGCTATCCCCGCGTAATGGAAAAAAAGCTGCTATTAGGTATCTGTAAAATGTATATTTGTACGCTATCACATCTCAGATGTCAATAACTAGAAGAGAAATGAAAAATCATATCTCACCAATCGTTGTGACTTGCAAACCTTACACACTACGGCTAATTTTGTTTTCTGAAAGCAAACCGTTATGTTTTTAAAACAAATTATTCAAGCGATTTTTTTTCATAAAAAAATACAACACTACTAAAATAATATATAATTGAAAGGGAGTCAATGTCAGAAATATTTAAAAAGAAAAACATACATGTTGAGTTATTTAAGGATTAATAATTCAAATATATTTATAAAATGTACAAGAAACGTTCAAAACTTTTTTTCTGGTACACTAGCTACCAAAATAAGCTAACCCAATTTTTCACAGCTGTTTCCGCTATGGTCATGGCTTCTTGGTTTGGTATCGCGAACGCTTTTGGTTATGTAGTAAAATAGTCAATCGCTACCGAAATCTACGTATTTTCTCTCTGGGACATTGGAAACGTTCCGGCTACATCGATCGCTATTCTTTCACGTTTTTTTATTCTCTCTTTTGACACGATGTGACCGAGATACTTGATGCTCCTTATAAAAAATGAACATTGCTTGGATTCAGTTTTTGGTAAATATCCAGAGACCATTACCATTACCAGCAGAGTAAAGTCTTCATCTCTATCTTCGGAGTGCAATTCCGCTTATTAGAAATCGATCTTTAGGTCGAGAGTGGAAATGAATTAACCCAGCAATTTTGTTTTTAATTCTAGGAAGCGGATAGCTGCTTGTACTACTCTTTGGAAAAAAATCGTTTAAATTTCTGCCAGGATTTAAGTAATGTGTTGTAACTGGGCTCAAATATTCTGTCGAGGTTGTCATTGTTGGTTTCCTATCATAACATAACATGGCATCCGGCAATGGTTTAACCCTCCGACATATGTATGGGATTATTGCAGGATTTCAAAACTTTGACGATTACCTTTTGTTCTTTCCCAATTGTAACTAGTGTCTAGTTCTTCTAAATTGGATTATTTTATTTTTGGTTCTAATCGGTATTTTCTAATGCAGCTTCGTGGAGTGACATAGACTAATTTTCTGGTATCTGGGATATTAGTCATTCTATAAGTGCCTCTCTAAAGCCTCCTTAGCGGATTCATATGAGAGAGCGTAAATTAGAGCTTCGATGGCCTTGCGTTTACCTCTAACTCTGGTCTCGAAGTGCATCGATTAATAGGTCAGTGATGACGACTTCCAGAAAATCTCGTGCGGCAATTGGGTAGACCAAATGCGCGATGTGTTTGATGCTTGCCTCTAGCTCTTGTAGTTTATTATCAATGCAGTACTAGCAAATGTTTATTTTCGTACCGGAGTTCTATAGCCTGGACGAGAATGATAAGAACAATAAAGTCTTGCTGCTTTGATAGGGACTGGAATATTACGGAGGCTTTTCCTCTTAGAGATAACACAAGGGAAGTTGTCTTCTCCTCCTCGCTGTTCCATTTGTTAATTTTGGCTACTACGTCTACTTTCTTCTTTCGTGTACAAGACCCAATACCATCGAATAAAAATGGCCTCCTTTTTTTGGAGCACACTTCAGTCTCGAATGACCTCATACTTGCTTCCGGTGTATTAGTGGGATACTAGTGAACGTGCATCTTTAATTCTTCGTTGCGCTGGATTTCGTTACTGCCTTGACATTCTCACTCATCTGTTCGTCGACAATGGTGATTCTCTCCTCCACAGAATGTATGCCAGGGCTCGAAACCAATATTTAGGCTTTTATTCACGAGTCCACGGCAACTGTCTTGTCATTGGTGTTTTCTAGCCCGGAGTTCTGTTAACGCCTAGAAGCGATCTCTTCGCTTACAGCTCCCATCTGTTTTCGCTTGCTACTTGTGATCTGCTCTTGCATAGAACCAATATTTTCAAACAGTTTCCACATCTGGTTCAACTTCAAAAAAATGTGTCTCCGGATCTGCATCTTCTTCCACAGGTACTACAGGGAAAGCCTACTCGAATCCAATAATAAACTTAAAAGGACATGATATAAATGCAGTGTACAGATTATGGTTTCACACTCTCCAAAAACTGAAAGATTGATAATGAAATAAACTTTCACATCGCCAAGGTAAGCGCATCCTATGGCAGACTGTCTAAAAATGGAACTAACGGGTCTCACCACAAATGCAAAGCTAGATATTTACTGAGCTGTCATCCTCCCTAAAGTGTTTTATGCCTCAGTAACGTGGACAGTATTAATAAAATATGTAAAGAAACTGAACACTTAGACATGACATGACTGTGATAATACTGAATGTCAAATGGTAAAAAAAAAAACAACTAGATACTGAATTCTTTCGATGGGCGAAGCATCCATACAATCCTGATGCAGTCCCAGACGCAATGGGCTGGACAAGTCTGCAGAATGGAAAACCACCTCATCCCTAAACGACTGTTGTATTGCCGATTTAGGAAAGGAAAGCGTTCACAATGTGGACAAAGAAAATTCTTTATAGACACCCTCAAAACTTCTCCAGAGGCGCTCAGCTTAGACCCAGCTACCTGGGAGACAGAAGAGCATGACAGAGCATAATAGCGTCTCGCTGTGATAATTGGCGCACAGGTTGCTGAGGAGAATAAAACAACGTTTGCAGAAGAAAAAAAGCCAGAGAAGAAAAGCAAAGCCAATCGCACTAGCTACAGCTGGAATAACCTGCCCAGTGTGATGCCAAACATCTTTCACTACAAGCCTTCAAAAGTGCTAATAAAGAGGCGAATCAGTTGTGGAGTTGATCTGGACTAAGTATGGTTGTTTTTTGGTTAGTCCGTTTAAAGTAAGGATATATTGTTCTTTCTACCTATGTGGACTAAATATTTTGCTAATGTTATGGTGTTTGATGATACCTTGAGATAATATATTTAATTTGAGCACATTTGATACCCTACTATAATTATGATTGTGTTTTTTTATATTATATGTGAATGTTGTAAATAAATTTAATAATGTTATACCTCTCTGTTGACTGTTAATATAAGTTTTAATCTTATTAAAAATAATATAGAAAGATCAATATCTTCATATATATTTTTTAAACATTATCAAAATCATACACTTATTACATGTTGCTGTCGTATTTACCCACATCAAGCCATTTGTCAGCAGTAAGAACTAACACTAGACACGTTATAGCTATTTACAACTTTGTTCCTTTCAAAACTTCCTAATATCACTCGTTGCGTGTGACACTCACCAAACTAGCAGATGGTCGCTGACCTAATGCTGGCCTGGAGAATACGTTTTGGATAAGAACACACACACACTTCTACTACAACTACCATCCGCATGACCATTAACGCTACAACACTATATATATATAGTGTTGTAGCGTTAATG
>JADKLZ010000130.1:5275274-5287671 GCA_021533235.1 Biomphalaria straminea | reverse complement strand
ATTTCGAAAACGGCTCTAACGATTTTCTTTAAAATTTCAACGTATCTAAATGTTAGTGAGAAAAAAATGCTCAGCTCATTGGCCACATCGGGAAAACTCGAGTTCGACCGTTATATCGGTTTGAAAAATGTCTCATTATGGAAAAACTTATTTTGGTTTGAAGGTTTTATGAATGACATGGAGAATTTATGAATGAAATTTTTTCCCACGACGTCAAAGGGAAAAAAAACTTGACACCTCCTACGTCACTGGCTTACATCCGTTCACTAAAGCATTTCTTTGCAACAAGTTTTATCGCGTTTGAATGAATAGACACAACTAGATATTTGCGCACCGTAGTTGAAGGTTTAAAACAGTGAACATCAATCAAGCACGTGGTTATCTGAAGACGCTCAAGTGCTTCCAAGTGTTTCTACAAATTAATCGCTTGATCCCTTTATTATAAGGCACGTTAAAATAAGAATTTGATTAATTGTATATTTTTAATTAGCTATAATGTAGGCCGAAAAGAAAGATATGGACGCCGAATCTGGAATCTGGATGTCTGCCTGGTCGAGCGGTTTGCACGCTGGACTGTCGTTTGGATTTATCGATGGTCCCGGGTTCAAACCCTGCCCGCTCCCATCCCCCGTCGTCCTGCGGGAGGTTTGGACTAGGAAGTAACTATCTTCAATTCTGAAGGAACATCCGAAACATGTAAAACAACAAACAAACAATCTACGTCTAGATCTAGGTCTTGATTCTAGACTTACAACTAGATTCTCAGTTCTCCGTCGAAAAAACCGCCATGTTGCTCGCCGTTATTCTTCCCTAATAGCAGGAGGTTTGCTGCGTTGAAGAGATCTAATAATAATCTAATAGGTTTTCTGTTGTAATTTCTAGAAGAAAAGATGTTCACAACTTTTCAGGAAAACAAATAGATCTAGACGTCTACGTCTGAGCTATAGGATTTCAGCCAGATTTCAATCGCTTTTTTTCCTAGACTAGATCTAGATGTAACAGCATTGCCAATTCCACTCTAAATTTATAGAAGACAAATATTTTATAATTTTGTTCGATCTAAATCTTTGTTTTTTTTTAGAAGGTCTTTTATATAGATTCATTTAGACAAACATTATTTATATAAACATAATAATTTTATTATTATTATTATTATTATTATTGACGTGAAGTTAATATTTTATTGACATAACGTTATTATTCGTAAATGCAATCATTAGTAATATCGTCAAGCTAGAAAATTCTGAGGAGCGTTTAAGGAAACTTGAGGATCTGCGACTTCGAGCTTCACATCGACTCGAAAAGGAAACCAACACACAATATTCTAAGCGGTCAACGAGTTTGCGTACGCTGCAGCCACTTTTGATTTAACTATAAACCTTAGTAAAAAACATGGGGTTAGGGTGTGGTGACGAAAGGCCTAGAAGATATCTGAATGGAGGGATGTGTAAAAGCAGGCCATATCCTTCCATGGGCTGTAGCACCAGTAGCACCACTGGGATAGATGGATGGCAAAAGCCGGTATGAACTTCTTATGGTCTGACAGTCTTAGTGTTCTGTTTGTTCTATATGTAATTGTACATGGCGATTAAATATCAAGTCTCTTAAGTCCTCCTACAGTCTAGACAGCGTAAAACTATCGTAAAACTATCGTAGGCCTACTATTATTGGCTTGTAAGAAAGTCTTTGAAGTTTTCCCCAATAACGTAGAAATTTGCGTCACTCGATGTTTCGTACTAAAGCCATAATTGAATATACTAATTCCAAAATTAAATGTCTGAACGTACCAATTTACATATAGAACAAACAGAATACTAAAGAAATTTTTCGAATTAGTAGTCTTTATCCAATCGTTCATTTTCGTAATTATAAAAAAAAAATCCAAAAATGACTTCGGGTATATGAAATTATTTAACCGAGCAAGGCTCGGCCACCTGATATTGTATATATAAAAGGAAAACAAAGGCTTATGTGTGTATGTATGTATGTCCCCGTATAGAAATCAAAACCGTTTCACCGATCTTGACAAAACTTGACAGAAATGTTCCTTGGGTACTAACTTAGACCTGTGTGTATGAATTGTAGTCCTAAAACAAACTTAAAACAATAAAAAAAAAAAGTTGCCCAACTCTATTAAACTATTGTATTAAATGTAGGTCACAAAGCTCATTTCTTCTTGATATGAGACAAGGCGAAAAGGTCACGCATGCGCCGAGATGAAGACCTAAATAAGCTCTCATTCAAGAAAACATATTTTTTTTTATTTTACAAATGAAAATACTAATAAGTGTCTATTCATTTTCATTATGTGATTCACATTAACCTTAAAATTTGAGTTTACAAAACATTTCTTACATAAAATCGTTCGCTCTAAATGCGAATAGCTTTGACTGCATCGACACTATTTTCCATTGCGTAGTGATACAAATGAAGTTGTCGTCAGAGGTCATAATACCGCGCATAATACAATAAAGGCATATTATTGAACTAATAAACTACGCACACAATACACTTTACTTTTCAATATGTGTTTTTTAAAGCATTTATGCCTACAGCTACCGATTCGGTTTTATTTTAAGTCTTTATTTTCAATTTACTTTTTTCTTTCAGGTTTACTTATGCGCATTTACACCTCTTAACACCGTCAAAATGTGTTTGTAGCTAGATCTAGGTCAAATTGTTTAGTCATTTACTTGGCTCAATGTGTTTAGTTAATGACTAGACTACAATTGCATTCGAGTTTTATTTTTTGATTCTTGATGTATATCTACATAAAATTATACTATCATTCACACGTTCGATTTGATTATAAAATGTATGTTATCACTTTTTGTAAACCATTCATGTGTCATGCACACCGCAATGTAAACACACTATGGTTAGAGAGGCCGATTAGTAATACGAATAAAGTTAACGTCAGAGGTCATAATATCGCGCATTATAAAAGGATATTATTGAACTAATAAACTACTTACATAATACAATTTACTTTCCAATGTGTTTTTTTTAAGCATTTAAGCCTACCGTTACCAATTAGGTTTAATTTTAAATCTTTATTTTCAATTTACTTTTTTATTTAAGATTTACTTATGCGCATTTAGACCTGATAACGGCGTAATAAATGAATGAATGATGAAGAAATTAATGAAATACGGCTAATGTGTCTACGTCAACACGCTTACACCTAAATGTATCTAGGTCGACACAAGCTCACAGTATTTATAGTCTTTTACTATAATAACTACTGTGGCATTCAAATTGTTTATATCTTAGATCTAGAGCTACATAAAATTAAACAAACAATGTTATATTAACAATTACACGCCTTCGATTTGATTATAAAATATAGTTTATTGCTTTTTGTCGCCTACAGATTTCACCAAGGCAACGCGTATTGAGGTCATGAACTTTCGGCTCTAAATAAAATTAAAAAACAGATGTTAGCTTTTGACTAATAAATTGAATAAACTCTATTTTGCGTTATTTTTATATTTAGATCATTTAGAGTTCAATATTTTACTCTCTTAAATATACGTTAGACTATACTTTAAATAAGAATAACGGTACACATTTTAAAAATATATCTTTAGATCCACTTAGAGAAGCAGCTCAGGCTTATGTGTATGTTATGTAACAGAACACAGAGTTTGACTTTTGTGTACATATCGTACGGATAGTCTGTTCACTTTATCTGTTGGGATACTTCAGCATAATGTGAACAGGCATTTGATCTGATTACTTAAACACAGTTTTAAGCGAAGCTTTTACTACACTGAATAAAACGTTTCTTTAACAATGGGAGAAACAGATCTGAACGGAAACTTAAAATCACCTAACAAAATAAAAGGTTAAAATTTTCATAGACAATCTATCTTTTTTTATTACTAGATGAATTCATTTATTTTTTAAATTATAATCTTTTGTTTCACGTCATTATTAATTATTCAAACGGACTAAATGCATGCTATTTGTAGAAAGAAAAACCCGAGCAAAGCCGGGTAAAATTTAGCTAGAATATATATATATATATATATATATATATATATATATATATATATATAGAGAGAGAGAGAGAGAGAGAGAGAGATAAATAGATAGATAGATGGATAGATAGATAGATTGATAGATAGATAAATAGATAGATAGATAGATAGATAGATAGATAGATAGATAGATAGATATTACTTTGGCTCAAAGCTTCAAAACCTAGGGCAAATCTTAAGTAACCTTTGTCAACTCTCTCTGAAAAATCGTTTTAGTCTTACTAAGCCTAATAGCGTTATGGGAAGTTTTTTTTTTTATTTTGACGTGATTTGGAATGATTTTACTTTAAAATGTGTAAACGATGGTTGTATTTTAGTTGTTTTTTTTTCCTCGACAATTTAACGAAAAAAAAATGTGTAATCAAACTAGGCCGTCTAACGCAATTTTATTCATGTTTTAAGTAATACGGAATACATTATTTAAATTAAATGCAAAAAAGACTTGGTGCCCATGTCAAGGTGTTTTTTTTCTATAATATATATGGGTAATTCAATGCTGATGGCTAAATGTACTCATGTCTAGGCAATACCGTAAAGACACATATGACGACAAAGATTCATAATGCCAATTCACGGACATATGACATGTTTATTACATACGGTATAGGCCTAAGATAATTCAGGCTCAGTTCTGACAAATGAAATACCAGTATCCACCAAAATATAACAGCTCAATATCACATAGTCTGAGTAATGACTATACAGAAAATAATTACACTTTAACTCTATCTATAACCAAAAGTCCAACTGTCCTAGGCTAGGAACAAAACCACACTACTTTACTATGAGTTACATTCCATTAAAAATAAAACAAAAACATCCCACAGAGTAAAACAATCCAAAAGAAAAACAGTTTCAAAGTAAACAACCTGAATAGCCCCCTTCTCCTTTACAGTAAACAGGAAACCCAGGTTGACCAGATCTCAGTCCTGACAGTGCATTAATACCTTGTAACCCTTGTGAGCTCAGCTCTTTCGTATTAAAAAAACAAACATTTTTGTTAGTCTAACTAAGTCTTGTGAAGAATTCGACACTTTTTGGACGTCTTTCGAAATGATTTTATAAAATAAAATATCATAAAAACTAGCTAGCTAATGTTTAAGAAGACATTTTTAGCTTAACGAGTCGTGTGGACAAGGGCTTAAGTTAAAGTAATGTCGCATAGTTATGTGATTATCCTTTATCCTTCAGAATCGTAGAACTGTCATTTTATTATTAACTAGCTAAATTTTACCCGGCTTTGCTCGGGTTTTTCTTTCTACAAATAGCATACATGAAGTCTCTTTGAATAATCAATTTTTTTCGCCCTAGGTGTAATTTTTCCAATACATCTTTTTTTTTCTAAAAAAAATAAAAGTAAAAAGTTGAATAGGTGACGTTTTATTGCATAACCTGTTAACACAAATAGTTTTCTCAATACCCATTTTATTTTTTACCAGTCCAAAAGGTAGGCTACAACGTTTGGAGAAACCACATATGTTTCAAATAATAATAATAAAGATAAGATAAGATAATTTTTATTGATCCAATTTAATGGAAATTCATTTTGATTACAATTGACAACCTCAGCGTAACTACTATACAAAAAACAATATTGATGAAAAATTCGAACAACATTAATTTTAACATACGAAACACATACACATTCACAACCAGCGCTGTATGAATTTGACTTCTATGTACTTCTCGATGTCAACAGCTGATCTCATTATAAAAAGCAATGATAAACCTTTTTTTTTCAGACGGAAATATACACAATTTAGCAATAATAGCATAATACATTCACGTGATGGCCCGTGTCTTTCCATAGCCGAGTAGATTAATAGCTTATGGTAGATTCTTACTATCCCAGTGAGAAAATTGTCACATGAAGACGATGTTTAGTAAAAGTTTATATTCATTGCTAATTTCCCAAAGATATCTGCACATTTTTCCCTTTTTCCTATACAAAAATGTATAATAGTTGAACGTTATATTTCTTTCGAGAGAGACAGATCCATGTAATAGCTTGTGATCAAATTAGTCAATCACAATGACTAAACCACTTTTGAGTTTGTGTTGACGTAGATCAACACGCTAACGTAAAGCCATTAACTTTGATAAAAAGTAGATATCTCACTCTCTCTATAGATTTACATATGTTTCTTTTATTCAACTATTTAAGCTATATGAAGTAGGCCTAATAAGTGGCCTTATTGTTCCTACCAATAGTAGTTTAAATGTTTTACTGAAGAATATTGTAGATCTACAATCAGTAAAGATATTGAGCTCGCTGTCTTGTTTATTTACGTTTTATAAATTATTGAATACACTCACGTCTGAAACTGAAAAGTTATCTTTAGAAATATAGAGTTCAAGCCTCCAAATGAGAAGAAAGTAGTTTATTATATCTAGGTCATGAATGAAATGAAAGCTTTTAGATCTAATTTTAAAATAGTTATTGTTAATTAAAAGTATAGTCATGTATATAAGAGAGTAGTCTATATTGAATTCTCATTAATTTAAATTAAAAAATAACGCAAAATAGAGCTTAATTATTCAATTTATTGTTCAAAGGTCAACATCTGTTTTTATTTTTGTGTAGCTATGTAAGTTCATGACCCCTTGACGCGTCTCCTTGGTGACCTCAATACGCAACGATACAACAACAATACAATAGATCTAGCCTATATTTTAAAAGCAAATCATACGCGTGAATGTAATTGTTTATGTAATATTGTTAGTTTAATTTTGTATAGCTCTTGAATCCTAACAATTTGAATGCCACAGCAATCTAGTCAATAAATAAAAACTTGTGTGACACATTAGCATCTAAGATTTGACCTAGATCTAGATACAATAACGGTGTTATCAGGTCTAAATGCGCATAAGTAAGTAAATCTGAAAGAAAAAAAAAGTAAATTAAAAATAAAGATTTAAAATTAAACCAAATCGGTAGTTGTAGGTTTAAATGTTATGAAAAAATACAATAAAAAGTAAATTGTATTATGTATATAGTTTATTACTTAAATAATATGCATTTATAATGCGCGATATTATAATTATGACCTATGACGTTCATTTCATTTGTACCACTGCGCGACACATGTAGATCTAGACATGGCTTGTGACCTAGTTTTTGTTAGATACAATAGTCTAATAGAGTTGGTCAACTTTATTTTTTTTTGAGGGTCTAAAGTTTGTTTTAGGACTACAATACATACACTACGGCCTAAGTTGGTACCCAAGGAACATTTCTGCCAAGTTAAATGAAAATTGGTCACGCGGTTTTGATTTCCATTCGATACATACATACATACATACATACGCTAAACATTCAACTTTATATATTAGATAGGCCGCGTATAATGTAATGGATTTTTTTTTCTTGGACGTAATTCGGTCTATGTATTATGTCATTGATTTTGTGTGATGACAAAACTCCAATAGTTATCTTGTGTAAATATTTATTTTTACATTAATGTTTTACATATTTATATTAATATATTTGAATATGTTCAGGTCGTAATTTTGCACTTTTTCAAGAGACTTCTCAATCATCAACGCATATACCAGTGGCTTATGACACAAAATACGCTGTTGATGGAAAGATTTTACCGTCTTGTTTATATGCGTCTTGTAGTCATACAAACCCAAAGGATACAAGTCCATACTGGACAGTGAATTTCGGTCAAGAATACAGCATTAAAAAATGTGTTTTATATAACAGAAGTAAGTGTTTTAACTTAGTACTAAATAGAAAATATTAAACTTTTCCTTCTCGCTATTTTGTTTTCTTTCTCTCTCTCTCTCTCTTATATATTTATCCAAATCTAAAACTATTACTATAAACATAATCTTGCGTGGAAAATATATTTATGTAATTGATTTTAACAGTGCATTAAGGACAGTTATTAAAGAATTAAATCAAATTATGTTTCAGACACGATGATTATACTTTGCGAATGTCGAAACGTAAACTGAAGTTACTTTGTATATAAATAAAACAATGAGAAAAGTAGTTACTTTACAGTTACAACGTCTAGGTATGGTGTAATTGTTAAATTAATCTAATTTTAGTTCGCTCTCTTAAGAAAACTTGAAAGAAACTATTTTGTAGCTTGAGATAAAACAAAAATTCAAGCTCTATAATCTATCACTGCAGTTTGTGTGTATTACATGGAGAATGTAGGCTATGGGGCTATATTTTTTTATCTTCAGTAGCCTATTGTTGAATTAAAGTCAGCTATTATTGCTTCATTTTATCATAATCTCGAGCTCCTGAATAGTTAGATCCCCTCATTAAGTGATGAAGAAGATATATCTATCAGACCATGACATTATGATTGCCAGATTCTCTGCCACTTTTGGTTTAGCAGGAATCGTCCTAAAGTGGCTTGGATCCTACCTGACTGAACGCACCCAAAGTGTCGTTGTTAGTGGGACAGAATCAACAAGCTTACTCTAGAAGTACGGAGTACCCCAAGGATCAGTTCTAGGCCCAGTACTGTTCACTATGTATACATATCCGCTCAGCGGTGTCATACGGCCAACAGGCATCTTATACCATTTCTTTGCCGATGACTCACAGTTATACGATTCCTCAATACCCTCAGAGGTGTCGCATCTGGCAGAGAAAATCAGTGGTACCGTTGCAAGGGTGAGCGATTGGATGGTTGAGAATAAGCTCAAGATGAACGAAGACAACACAGAAATAATCAAGATTGGCACTCGGAACAACGTCTCAAAAGTCGAGAGCACAGATTCTCTTTTTATTACAAACTGCAAGGTTTCTTATGTCCATGTAGTCCGGAATCTTGGAGTTTTCTTTGACTCAACACTATCTTTCGACTCACACATAAGGCAGCTCTGCAAGGGTCTTTATATGTAGCTGCGCAGATTAGGCCAGATCCGACCATACCTAACAACGGAGTCAACAAAAACGCTAGCTGTGGCATTCATACTCTCCCGCCTTGACTACCGCAACGCCGTGCTAGCAGGTATACCCGACGACAAAATAGCCAAGCTGCAACGTATTCAGAACAACGCCGCACGAATAGTTCTTAAAAAAACAAGACGAGATACTGCTGCTTCGCTCTTGCGCACGCTCCATTGGTTACCCGTAAAAGCAAGAATCGATTACAAGGTCGCGACTATTTGCCATCAGTGTATATACAACAATGAGATAACCTTGTACCTTAGCGAACTGACTACTCCATATGTCCCTCAGAGAGCCCTACGCTCAATGGACTCGACCCTTTAAGTGGTGCCACGTTTTTCCCTCAAAAGCTACGGTCAGCGGGCTTTTTCAGTTCACGGACCAAAGGTTTGGAACTCACTACCCATTGATCTCAGACAGACAACTTGCTACACCACTTTTAAGAAGAAAATCAAGACCTATCTGTTTAGAACTTTTTTAGATTAGTTTGTCATGTCTCATGTTTGTGTTTGTAATTTTTTTACAGCGCCTTGAGCCTACATTTTGTTTGTTAACAGCGCTTTATTAATAAATAATTATTATTATGGGAGAAATTAAGATATGCAATCTACAGTTAGGCAATCACCGCCTTTTGGGTCTCAAAAACACAAACGTATAGACTGGTTTGATGTGAATCTAGCACATATGAAACCTAGCATCGAGAAACAGCGATCTGTACACTACGCTCAATGGACAAAGCCTAGTTCAAAACCTTTGCAAGCCTTCAAAAGTGCTAATAAAGAGGCGAAACAAATGTCTAGACAGTGTGCTTCCAGCTTTTAAAGGTAAACCTACCTCAGAGTCAAAGACAGTCTCTACTCAGGAAATAGTAAATCTCTGTTTAATGGCATTAAAACGACCCTGGGTCCTATAGAGTATAATCCTTCCCCTTCTATCAAAATCTTGAGAAACAAACAGCTAGAACGATGGACAGAACACTACCTCGTATCTAAGCCACACAAAATATAGTAGACGATGTCGCCCTGGCTTCTCTACCAGATCTTCCAGTATTGGAATGCCTAGATAAGCGTCCGAGCTTTCGCGATTTCAAAACAAGCAATTAACTGCATAAAAATAGAAAATCTCCAGGAAGTGATGGTATCCAAGTGGAAGTAGTTAAAGTCAACGAATATCTCCTGCTCCCTAAACTCTATATTCTCCTCTGCCACTGTTATGGAAACGGGTCATGTCCCTCAGGACATGCGTGACGCTACTATAGTCATAATATACAAGAACAATAAAAGAAAAAAAGCAGGAATAGTACAAAGTCTTTTTAACAAACTTGTTTCATAACTACCAGCTACAACGTGATCACGTAAATTCGATCAAAACGAAGTCATAATCTCAATGTTTTTTGTGAGAATTAAATTAATGAACCATACAATGACTTTCTTTTTTTTCCAAATTGAAATCAGTCAAACATCTAATGGATAGAAAGTAATGAAAACCCTAACTAAATTGAAACCCAATATTGAAATTTTATTATTAAAGCTCCCTACCAATGGGTGTCTTTTTGTTTAATCAATTCATGTTATGTAATGCATATTAAATTATAATTTGCTTCATTTTAATTTTAATTTCATCAATAAATATATATTGAATTAGAAATCACATCTGAACTTGTTGAATTTTCCAAAAACTGGAAAACATAGCAAGGGGTCTACGAGACAAAAAAATTTGGGAATCACTGTTTTAGAGTCTACCTAGAGTCTCAGTGTGGATTCAGGAATTTTAGATCAACTTTAAACATGATATCTTCTTTATTACTACTGCAGGAGAAATTCAGAGAGAGACACCGACCCCTTTACATCTTTACAATTTTCATTACCAAGTAGCTCCCCCAATTTATACCAGGATAGAGCTACTCTGCCTCTTACGTAGACTTTTCACCAGGCTGAGGTTCCAGTGCTGCCGACTTTTGGGAAACAAGAATGATACTCTAAACCTACTAAATATAATAGCACATATCACAGTGAATCACAGTCCAATACACGAATGATACTTTGGAGCGAAGTTATTTTCCCCAGTGTCACAGAACAGCCCAGGTGCCGGAGAAAGCAACTAAATTTCAGAAATGGAAGAAATCAAAGGCCCTAGAGCATATTAAACAGCTTATTGAGGAAGGAACTGTTGCATCTGCCAATATAATTCTATTTTCACTTTCCAGCCTTCAAGTTCTCGAGCATTTATAGACGTGGCCTACACAACTGTAAAAAAAAAAAAACATGGTGTGCGTAGAGATTTTCAAAAGGAAATATCATGTACCTATGATGATGTAATGGTGTCAGAGGAAACGAGAAGGCCGACAGCTTGGAGACGCTAGAAACTTTTCTAAGCTCACCAGAGGAACCGCAAACATATGAACGTGCAAAAGCAAGGATTTGTGAAAGGATCACATCCAAGTGGTTCTAAAGCTAAGACCTTTGTAACTAGAAACGGGAAGTCTAGACAGTTTTCAAACGACCAAACAGAGAAGACGAGTAGTGGCAGCTAGACATAAAGGATCAAGAAATTATGGCGCGATTCCGATAGGAACATACTTCGCTAGGGTATGAGAGAATCATGATCCCAGATGTCGACACTGTCAGGCAAAAGACAGTGGAACACATCCTCTACAAATGCGATGACCGCAAATCTTACCCTTTGTTTGAATTGGAGTACATTCTTGTTGAGTTAAGATTTAAAAACACACACACAGACAATTTACCGTAAAATGAATAAGGAATGTCGTTGCATACAACATATATAGCTTTGTAAACAGAAGGAAAACCTGTATAAAAAATTTAAAGAAACTAAGGCAGAAAGAGTTTATAAAAAGTTCCTAAAAAAAAACAACACCTGACCCAAAAAGTAAGCAGACAGCTGCAGAGTAAATACATAAACAATGTAATATCGAAAGATAACAACAAAAACCTATGGTCATACATTAAGTCTAAAAAAATGGAAACAACTGGCATAGCACCATTAAAAGGAGAAGACAACTTGACACAAAACGATAATGAAACGAAAGCTAACATCTTAAACAAATACTTTGCATCAGCTTTCTCAGCCCCAGGAGACAAAGACATATTCCTTAATCTGAACCAAGTAGACAACATAGGAGATATATAGAATTACAAGAAAAGGAAATCCAAAAATTATTTGCCAACCTCAAATCTAATAAAGCATCCTGGCCTGATGGCATTCCAGCTAGACTTCTCAAAAAACTAAGCAGTGAGCTAGCACCAATGTTCAAAATACTTTTTCAGGCATTTCTTAACCAGGGCAGAGTACCAAGGGACTGGAAAGAAGCTAATGTCACCCCTCTATTTATTATCCCTGGTCTATAAGACCATGAGATCATTAAAATACGCAGTCAGATAAAAGCAGTAGCCAATATAAAACCCAAAAGAAAAAT
>JADKLZ010000130.1:5264198-5274874 GCA_021533235.1 Biomphalaria straminea | reverse complement strand
AGTAGTAGAAATAAGTAGATAAGGTGTATGGAATGGATGGCCAACCATGTAAGTGTGCGCCTCTGAATTCCGAGTAACCACATTTTAGACATTTTTTTTTTAAATAATGAAATACATCTTCCAGATCTGTTTTTTTTATTACGTAGATGTAGATTCAGTCAGAATCCAGGGGGGTGCAAGTGCACTATCATGTACCCCCCCCCCGGATGCCCGTGCATTATTAATGCAAAAGATTAATAAATTAATATTCAGGAAAATTTGGTCTTCTAAATCTAAATCTAAAAGCCTATCATTAGAATATTATAAAGTGTAGTAATTCAAAAAGTAGTGCTTCCACTGAAAAACAGTTGTAAAGATATGCTATTATTGTAACTAGAATAGGCAAATCTGTAATTTATATTCGACCACGTACGATTTTTTATAGGCTTGCTATTCTCTACACTATGAAGGGTGTCAAATATTCTATAGTATGTTAGTCATGACGATTTGTTTATATTTGCACATAGCTATCGTTATTATGAATGCCACAAGGTTGACTTCCACAAAACATTCTGTGTTTTGATTTAACAGAATGCATGAGATCCGCTGTTCGTCCACTGCTGAGGTATACTGATGCATGCAAACGCGACATAAAGCTCTTCAAAATCGACGCCAACAGCTGGGAAAAAAGTGGCACTGGATAGATCCACATAAAGAGCGAGCATAGAAGTAGAAAGAAGGTTGAAAGTACAAAGGATTGGCTTCTTTAGTTATACAAGAAGTTGCAAAGGGAAAAAATCGAGTTGAGACGTAAAATGCTACAATTTTTTGTTTATATTTAGCTAAGGTCTAGAAACATTTTTTTTGATGTGATAAATGCTATATAGTTTCGGTCGGTTTCAGCGCTCGATAAAACAGCGGGTTAAACACGTTCACCAGTTTACAATAGAAGAGATACAAGAAAGTTCTTCACATGTCGTCATTCGAGTCAAAACGTTGACTGGATCAGCGGAACACTGGAAGCAGAAAGAGCCCAAAAACTACAAGCTGCAGAATCATGAAATAACCGGTTTGTTAGGTATTTTAGTGATGAAACTGCAGATATCTCAGGCACTGAGCAGATGTCTTTGAGTGTTCGGTTTGTAGATTGCGATTGTATTCGACCTCATTAGTTTAGTTCCTGTGGTTCAGAGAGACATGCTACATGTGTCTAACTGTCGAACGGCATTGTACAGTCTATACATGGACAAACTACTCGTCCAAGGCTGCCCCGTGATGGCTAGAAATCTTCTTCCGTATCAGTCCCTAGATATAGCGTTGTTGCAACTACGAATCTATTCAAGCTTATAGTCTTAACTTTGAGATCTTTTACTGTTTGACGGATCTTAAAATAACGACTGCAAATGAACCAGATAAACTGCACATGTTTAATAAATGTCTCCTCCTCTTGTGTTTCTGATATGTCTTTTCACTGTCGTCAATTATTCATCTGTTCTTGAACCAGTTTCTATGGTGTTGCAGTCTTTCCAACTTAACATAGTGGCCGCTCAACAGCAGCTCAGCAGTAACATTAATGGTATAATGAAAAACCATCCTGACCATCCTGAGGAACACGTTAGAGATGTTATCTTGAGGAAGGAGAGACTACTGGCAGAAAAACATGATATTGGATATTGAGTTGTTACCGCCGAGAAAAAAAAACACGTTTAGATTTTGGGAGTTATTACAGAATATGGCTTTACATTACATATCTTAATTCTTAAGTTTCTTCATTACTTCTCGGGGGGGGGGGGGCCGGCCGGGGGGGGGGGGGGGGGGGGGGGAATCGCCCCGACCGCCCCCCCCTGGATCCGACAGTGTTTGCACCCCCCTGCAAAAAATCCTGCGGGCGCCCATGATATATATATATTATAGGTTTATAATTATAAATAAATCCATGTAAATCCATCATCACCACAAAATTCAAATGACAGAATGCTAAATGCACCGAAAACAAAATCTTTAATGTATTTTTTCAATACTGAGTGAATTTAGACTGGCAATTGAAAACTAAAAATAATCTTGGTTAGGTTAAAAAAAGGAAGATAAGTTATTTCTGTAGCACATAAGCCATCTCAGCAAAGTGCTGTTAAAATTATATTAAATCGACTAAAACCGAGAGCAGACAACATCATATCAGAAGAACAGGTGGGTTTTAGACACGGTCGCAGCACATCAGAGCAAATACTTAACCTCAGAATACACTGTGAAAAATATCTCCAGCACCAAGAGATTTCTATTCCATGTCTTTATTGATTTCAAGAAAGCTTTCGATCGAATATGGCACGGGGAAATCTGGGCGACAATGGAGAAATATAACATTAATGCAAACATAACCAAAGTTCCAGAACCTATACATGATGCCACCAGTGCGGTATACTTTAACAACAATATTGGGGAATGGTTCAAAACCACAGTTGGAGTAAGAAAGGCTGCCTACTTTCACCAACACTCTTTAATATCTTCCTTGAAAGGATAATGGAAGATGCTCTCGAGGGATTTCAAGGTATTGTAAGGATTGGAGGGAGAAAAATTGCAAACTTGTGTTTCGCAGATGACATTGATGGCTTAGCAGGTACAGAAGACGAACTAGCCGACCTAGTGACCCGCATTGACAAGACTTCCGCAGCATATGGCATGCAAATAAATGCAGAAAAAAAACATATTATGACCAATAGGCTTCAGGGCTTTATAAGGACCATCAGTATCGGAGATGAAAAGCTAACTAGCCTTAGCAGCTTCAAATACCTCGGAGCTATTGTTTCGGATGAAGGAACAAAACCCGAACTATTGGTAGCACAGTCCACAGCAGCCCTTTCTAAACTTAAAATAATATGGAAAGACAAAGGCTTTAGACCTCGGCACCAAAATAAAAATGATGCGCTCCCTGGTTATGGCCACATTTCTATATGATTGCGAGTCTTGGACCCTGACTGCAGAACTAGAGAGGATGATCCTAGCAATGGAAATGAGATGCTACATCAGAATCCTAGGCATTACACTTAAAGACTGCTTCACAAACCAGGAGATTAGAGAAAGGGTTACTTTAGCGATCGGACCCCATGACCTGCTAACTACTGTGAAAAAACGCAAGCTTAAAATGTATGGCCATATAACAAGATCTTTTGGGTTTGCAAAGACCTTCTTCCAGGCAACAGTACCAGGAAAAAGAAGAAGAGGCAGACAGAGAAAGCGATGGGAAGACAACATTAAAGAATGTCGTTCACCAGAAAACGCCTAGCACACGACACACACCCCTGCTAAACTACATGGCGCTGTGCCCCGGTCTGCCCCAAACTTGTCTATATATAGGCTGAATATCTAGCCTCCCGCCTAACTTAATTAATAATTGTCTGTGTCTGTCGTAACCGTCGTATCAGTCGCTCTACAAGACAAACATTGCCCTAACCTCTGTCTGGTCTCTGTGAAGTCTATCAGTGAACTTGATAATAGTTATATTGCTATTTAATAACACTCACACAATCAACAAAGTGACAAGTATCATGTTTAGATTTGAGAGTCAAGTAGTCTGGGTGCCATTAGGCTATTTGCTTAGCTTTGAGTCCGGTACTGCGCCGATCAGACTAGTGTGGCTGTTGCAGACGCTGTCTGCTGGTGGGCTGGCGTTGTGGATCCAGGCCCCCTGTGCAGTCCAACGGTTTGTAATTTTAGCATAATTTTAAAAATGTCACGTACTACTAAGAAAACTCGTAGATCTAACTTATTGGTGCTATTAGAATAATTGTGTCTAAAACAAATTTAATGACGTTAGTCATGTGAAAAATAAGTAGATTTTGGGGGAAATGCCTTAAAATACGAAATTTGTAATATATTAAAAAATGGTTTATATGGAGACTATGCCGTTTGGGAAATATCTATTATAATATACAAAAGTTCGATAGGAAGCCTTCGGATTTTCACGAATAGTTGTTAGGTTAAGAAGCGTTTTTAGTGAGCGTCTAGGAGGCAATGCCATGTGGATCTTAACGGCGATTTAAAAGATCTCTTGATTACTAAATGAGTGGTATTTTACAAATTTAATATAGATAAAAAATTAGAATTTTTTTACAAATAAAACATGTTTTTATAAAATATATGGATAAGTACCAGCAAAAATTTAAAAAGAAACGTGCATGCAACTAAATGACAATGTAATAATATGGATTTTTTTTCATAAGTTGATGATAAATCTGATCGGTTGAAAGGTTTCCTCTTGGAAATGCTGGACGACAAAAACCTGACGATTTTTTCTTACCGAAATGTTTCTGAACCAACAAAACTTGTTTACACAGTATTAAACTTGAAAGGTGGTGCTGTCGCTGGTGTTAGAATCAGCCAGAAGAATAAAATCAACGGGGACGCAACACCGTTCGTTTCTTTAAATGAATTTGAAGCATATGGAGGTAACTCTTTTTAGATGCATATGTATGTGTCTACTCTTTTGTTTAGTTTTCAAATTATTATAATTTATTATCCTTCACAATATCTATGTTGTAAACATTGATACAATATAGATGAAACTATAGTGAATTTATCAATTAATTTCCATTGGTTATTTGTAAATGCATTACAAATATGACTATTTGAAAATCTTTCTATTATTTTCTTCAATTTGTAGAATATGGATAGGAAGGATTCCAATAAAATTAATTTGAGAATAACCAGAGCCCCCATTTAGACACGTTATTGCAGTAATAAACGACTTAAAAAAATAACTTCCAACTAAAAAAAATGGGTCAAGACTCGTAGTAACAACAAAATATTTAATAAAATAAATAACGGACATATATGGATAAGTCGAAATATGAAATAATGTGTAGTTTTATATAAAGTGTAGTGTAGTGTCCCCTTCAGACATTGCAATCTATGGGGCAGATGATGTTAAGGTCATTTGTTTCTTTTGCCAACGGCTAACGAGCAAGGTGTTATATTTCCAGCACAACGACCAACCGCCTTTACTTTCCGCAACAGGTACCCATTAGAGTTGGGTGGACTCAGGGGCGCCCTAAAAATCCCAAAATTCCAAATCCCAGTCTTCACCGGGATTCGAACTCAGGACCGAGGCCGAGCGCTTAACCATTCGACCACCGCGCCCCCAGTTTTATATTCGTGGATAAAAAAAAAACACAACTCATACACATTACCTCAGCCCCAATGACCAGAAATATAAATAACGACTTGTGGTTCATAGGGCAAGGGGCTGTATTTTGTACTTTGTCTCGTCTTCCCGGGCACCTGTGACAATCTGCCAATAGAGTAGTGAAATAAGCAAACAAGTAATGCAAAGGGGTTTTACTGAGGTTGAGGAAGCGTCAGTCTTTACACCAAGTAAAAGAGAGGGAACTTTCCGTGGGGAATATTTTCTTACAATTGGCGAAACCATGTCATTCGTCATCAAAACAATTATAGGTATTTTTTTTTTAGATTTAGTGGGGTTGCTTTAAAGTCATTCAAGCAAAGAAAAGAAAATCAATTAGTTCTAGAAGCTCATTTGGTTAGAAGCTTATTTTACTTATTGATTTATAATACAAATAGTAATGCGATGTCCATATTATTTTTATGTGTTGCTTTGAATGATACTATAATTGCAATGTACAATCAGAAATATATCATAATTATAGTTAAAAGCCTACTTTGTGTAATGATCTTCTCTTTCTTGTAGTAATGTTAGTTCTTGCTGTAGCTGATGTATTTCTAAGTTACTTCAGGATACTAGGTGCGTGAGTTTCTTGTGAAGATGTATTTCAATTTCGCGAGTATCGTAGAGAAGACATCACAACACGAACAAAACTTGAATAACTAAGTCGACTTCGAGATAAACTTTAACAATAACTTTATTTACAAAATGGGACACAGTCTAGTCAAAAGATACAATATGTCTGATCACCCCAAGAGTCTAGCAGTAACTGAAATCCTATTACGTCAAACTTAACCTCTAACCCTACAGTCTGTGTCGTCATAAAATGTGCGTTCAATGTCAGTACCAAAAAGTGCGCTATTCTAAAAGACTAAACTAACTATCTAAAAAGTGTGCGCAATACTAAACTACACTACCTAACAGTTCCTCCCCCCTTTCCTTAAAAAAATATGACTATATTTTTTTTCTAAATCAGTTTAAGTCTTTACAGTGGACTGAAAGCATCATATGGGGCAAAAAAAAAAACAACAAAAATAAAATCTTGATCTTCATGTTTCTTTCATAGCACACAGTTCTTTGTTCTTGGTACCTCATTCCAGTTCATGACATAGTTCACATAGTTTATGGCACAGTTCATAACAGTTCATGGCACACTCCTCATGAAGACAAAGTTCACACACTGAAGTAGAAAACAACTCCTGGACAAGTTTTACTGTAAAAAATAACCATTCAATTCATTATAGTACTTGTAAACAATTTCAACAGTCATATATCATTTCATCCCATACCCAATAATTAATTTCTCTTGCACTCACCAATTTCCTTTTTGTCCTAACTGTCAATGATGGATGATGAATGATGAGATAAAATAAACATATATACTCACTTTCAGTTGAATACAATTTTTCATAGTACAGATAATATTAATGAAACTCAGATCAACACTATTTACATATTAACTTCTCTCCTCTTAACTCCATATAGTACTATTAACATAGTACAAAAAAAAAATACTCTTATAGTATTTAACTCTTTAAAATATAACACTATTCCATGGAATTCTCCTCATAGAATAAACTCTTGTCAATGTATATCTATACAATATTTAATTATGTCAATGTCATTCTAGACAATAGATCAGCCACAATATTAACAGAGCAATTAATGGTTTTCAATTCAAATGCTATATATATATATTCTTATAACCAACATCATTTACTTGTTCCATATTTGTATACACCTTTAAATACTCATAACATCTCTTCATAGATTTTTAAATAGTTTTAACTTGAATTGTACACAGTAACATATTCAGAATGCTCATTTTAATTCACATTATGTCTTGTGTTATTATTCTGGTAATCATGATTTCTATATTTGTTTACTTCATAGTCACCATATTTATTTCTGTTTTGGTTTACTCTTTCATCACTTTTATAACAATGAGATCTTGAAATCTTCTGATTGTTATTGTATGACCAAAACCAGCAGTCTCTAGCTAAATGTCCTTGTTTGTTGCAATTATAACATGTAATGTTTCTTCTACCTGAGATATGTCCATTGTATTGTCTGGTATTTCTATGGTCTCTGTTCGTATTTAACAAATAACTATATTTGTTTTCCCAACTTTCTATATCTCTCATGGTACATGATCTGATACCCCTAACATTTCCCAATAACATGTCTTGTGGTAAAGTGGGTATGGCTACTCCATTACAATAACCTGTAAAGAAAGGAGTCTTAATAAAGACTCTACAAGCTTCATACTGTTTAATAGTACCATCACTCAGTCTGACACTTTTCTTTTATCCTAAATAACACCAAGGATCAACAAAATCAGATCTTAAAGCTACTGTAGTACAAGCTGAATCTCTGATAAAATTCAAAACTTTTCCATTCACCAAACCTTTGATTAAATAAAAACTATTTTTGCTATCTTCTATCATGTTAATCTCTTCTTTGACTCTGCAATAACTTAATTCTTCAACTTCAACTGTTATCTCTATTGTGACTATCATTTGTGTAATAAATTCTGCCTGTTTGTTTTCTATGTCTATTACTACTATTGCTTCTTCTGTTTTGATTCCTATCTCTGTCATATGAATCCCTATCATTTGATCTGTAATATGTAGGTTTCTTACAATGAGAAGCTATGTGTTCTTTCTTCTGACAATTAAAACAAGTGATTTCATCATAATGGTTATTTCTTGATCTAGAACTATCTCTATGTCTATTTTCAAATCTATTTTCATTTTGTTTAGTGTCTATCATTAGTATAACCTACTAAGTCAACTTTATTTCCATCTTTTACTGAAAATGGGTTATTTGGGTAGGCATTTTTATAAGTTCTCATGATTTCTGTAATTTCATCAATTGATTGAGGGTTTCTTTCCCTAATAAAAGATTGTAGTTGTGGGTCACATTTATTTAAGAAATTATCAATCAAAATAAAGTTTTTCAAAGCCTCAAATGAATTCCCTACTTTTTCTAGTTTTAACCATTTATTAAAGTAATCTTTTTCTAGATTTATAGTAGTTTGTGGTTCAGTTTGTTTTGATGGAATGTTCTCAAAATATTTTTTCCTAAATGTAGTTGCATTGTGTCCATAAGCATTAAGAAGTTCTCTTTTAAGTATTTCATAATTATTTTCTATTCTATGGTCATGATTTTGGCATATGGTTAAGGCTTGACCATGTACAAAGTCCAGTAGTATTTTAGACCTTTCATCTTCTGGTACATTAAAAGTTGGTAGTTTGATCTCAAAACGTTTAAGAAAATCACCTATGTCATCTTTGCCTTCTTCAAAACTTAGGAATTTGCGTTTAAGCCAAAATTGAGGATTAGTATTATTTTGTTGAGTAGCTTGCGTTGTGGTTGCTTGAGGCTGAGTAGTATTTACTTGTAATGTAGTTGTCTGTGCCGCTGCTGTTGCAGTCTGAGCTATTTGAGCTTCAGCTTTCGCTTTTTCCATATCAATTTTGAAATTCCTTTCTGTCTTTTTTTCTTTTTCCTGCCTTTCAAATTCTTCCTTCCTAATCCTGTCTTGTCTTTCAATTTCTTTTTTTCTTTCTTGTCTTTCAAGTTCTTCTTTTTCTTTTTTTTCTTGTCTTTCAAGTTCTTCTTTTTCTTTTTGTCTTTCAAGTTCTTCTTTTTCTTTTTTTTTTGTCTTTCAAGTTCTTTTTTTTTGTTGTCTTTGTCTGTCAAGTTCTTCCTTAATCACTTGCTGCACATAATTTGCTAAGTCTTTACCCTTTTAGTCCATGGCCATTCCATCCTGTATCGCTGTTTCCTTCAACTCCTTAAGATCCACATATGAGGATGTTGCCATTTTATTTCAAGTGATTTAAATTTAACACTATTTAGATCAATATTACAAGTATTAGTGTTATTAATTGTGTATTTGCCTTAGGTCTATATTAAAATACCAATTTATTCTTAGTGGTATTGGATTATATATTACTATTAGATCATTAGGTCAAGCTCTGTATCTAAATATAGATTCTACATAGATTGGAACTACTATTATCACTACCAGTTATCGTCTGCTCAAATCTAGTTCATTGTCAATGATTAGTCGATTCGATAGATTCAATTACAATGCCCTTAAATAATTCAAATAATCATTACCGTTATTGGTTAAATACAATAAATTCTTTCTTTTGCCGGTCAGTATTTCAATCAAATTTGTGACAATTTGTGTCTTACATGAATGTGTTTTAAAAACACAAAAATATTTTTAGGTCTAGATAAGACTGTCTAGAGTTCTAAAAATGGCTATGACGCTATGAGTAGCCAGGTATTCTCATAGATAAATTCAAGTATGAAAATTTATCAGCCCAGATTAGATTTATTCAACCTAATCAAGTTCATACAAACATAACTTACCCGAGGTATAGTGACAAGTTAAAACAACATATCTAATTTAAATTATGAGCAATAAAATAATAAAATTTGAAAAATAAATGAACATATACTAAATGAGTCTTTCTTCTAATGAGGGGAACTGGAACAAGCTGGCATAAAGATTCTTTTAGTTAGTTAGAATTTAATTTCGTACTATTCCACAACACACACAAAAGACGATGTGTCAGACAAAAAAAAATAATGTTTACATAGACAAGACGATTGTTACAATCGTAAACCTATACCAGGGGTCGGCAACCCGCGTCTCGCGAGCCACATGCGGCTCTTTGGGTCTGAAGCTGCGGCTCTTTAATTCCACACGTAAATATTATTTATATTATTGAAACATTTTATAAAATAGTTCTGAATCGTTTAACGAGGATTAGGCACCGATACTCTCAGCTACCTGTACTCGCTTCTCATCACAAACCTCCATACGCGTCGTCAATGTTGTCAGTCCGTCAGAGGCTCTCAAATGACGCCATCGTCGGATGCTTCTATAAAGATTTCAATCCACTTTCGACGCAAAACGAATTGGCTTCTTCACTACGTGCTTTAGCTGTGACGGAAAGTTTTTTGATTCATGTAAATTAGCTAGAAGCGATTATTTTCTCAAATTTAGAAGCAATCTACAAGTAATGCTAATCGGGCAAGCTTTGTGGTACCACTAGAAATTGCACAAAAAGGCAAACCATTTACAGATGGTGAGTATGTCAAAGATTGTTTTGTACGTGCATCTGAAGAACTGCTTAGTGATTTCAAAAACAAACCATAATCTTGAAAAAATATCTTTCGCTATCCGCTAAAACAGTACGAGATAGAATATTTAAAATGTCTTCAAGTGTAACATTTTTACAGGTGGAAGATATTCAACTTTCTTTAGTCCTATCACTTGCTTGTCTAGCAACATAAAGACACGGCATATGTTGCCCATTTTGTCACGTATAAGTCTTTTTAAGATTCAAAAGAAGAATTTTAAGGATTGTTACCGCTCTCCGGACAAACTGGAGGGAAAGATATAGTGCATGTTGTACAAAAATGCATTGAAAACAATCAATTAAATAAAATCGTTTCAATAGTAACTGATAGAGCAAGAAATATGACTGGAAAGAAATAA
>JADKLZ010000130.1:5252974-5264188 GCA_021533235.1 Biomphalaria straminea | reverse complement strand
AAAACGAAATGAAGATTCAGTATTCTGAGCGCCTACTTCCTAACAAAGTGCGATAGCTTCCGAAGATAAGGTGTTGAGACGTTTTGATTTGTACTTTACATTCATATATTCTTAATGATAAAGAAATTAAACTCCCTGTATTAGAAAACAACAAATATTTGCAAACATTTTGTTTTATGGTTTATCAAATTAAATTAGCTAAATCTAAAAGTGCAAGAAAAGGGAAACCCGTCAAATTTTTGGGTAGTAAAATTGGTTTGTTTTGAAGAAAAAATAATTATTTTTGCAGATGATATTCAGAGAGTTAAGTTACTGATTTTTTAAAATCTAACTCTAAAGCAGTATCGCAATAAAATCAGAGCTACTGTTGACACGAATTACATGAGCGCAGTTTTAAAAAAAATAATGAAAGATTAATTTCTTGACAGATTTGAGCAGTTCAAAACCAACAAAACCTTTCTAGCATTCCTAGTAAATCCTATCAACACAAATTTACGAAATCCACATTAGTACATTTGCAATTGATACGGGATCTCTAGAAATACAATTGGTCGATTTATAAAGTAAAGCTTTATGGAATGGACAATTTACAGAGTGAAAAAATCAAGTTTGAAAAGTTGGAGCTCCAGCAATGTATGAACGTAAGTCAACAAAAGTTTGACAGCGAGTTGATTCGGCGCATGGAATAAATCAACCAGATTGCTAAAGTGAGGGAATTCGGAGTGCTGACTTTCTGCGGATCGAAATATTTGATTTTAAATTGAATATAATAAAAAGCAAAGTAAGAATCCAACTAACAATTGAAAATTTAGAATCGTGTTTGAAACTAAAAACAAGTTATGAGCCAAAATGTGTCCGGACTTTATAAAACCATGCGAGCAAACGTTCCTATTGAATTTGTTTGTCCAATTGTTTGTTATTAAAGTTCAAGTTAGTGTTTAAGAAAATGTTGAACTGCTTTAGTTGTTACCGAAATATAAAATAATTATCTAATAATGCTTCATATATTATTTAATTTGTTGTGAAAACAATACTTATATATAAATAGATTTTTCAGTATAAAAAATGCGAGTGTATACTTTATTGTTGCACGAAAAACTTTGCGGCTCTTTAAAACTTTAAAATTTTGTAAATTGTAATTTTTGGCTCTTTCGACTCAAAAGGTTGGCGACACCTGACCTATACGTATAGTTATAGAATTTATCTGATTCACGTCTATCTTTAAGTCCAACCACATCTAAATTAAATTAGGCTAGCGTTCCAATGAGATGAAAATTATTAAGCTAAGGGAGAATCTAAAAATATATAATCTAATAAAAGAGAAACAATTTATAGGGTACTTATCTTTTTGCTATATCGATCCAATGCTCGGTTATGCGAATACAGTACAACAAATTTCACATCTCTTGTCCTGTCGATGCTCTCCGGTTCAGTTTCTTTAAATACGTAATGCCACAGGTGTGCCACAGATTCAGATTCACTGCTCCGACGAATGCAGGTTATAAGCTATAGTACTCCAGTCCACGAATGAGTTGCAATGACGACGATTCTCTACTGCGACGAAATGTATAGGTCACGTACTCCAAAAGTCCAACGAGTAAGTTGCGATGATGACGAAGTGTCTCCTTCCAAACGACAAATAACCTGGGCTGACGAAAATGACGACAATGTTCTCTGCGACGATAAGGTCCACTGGTTCAAAACGAAATGTTCAATGTAGTCTGTAATGTGCTATCACTAGACAAATAGCACCCTCAAAGTCAAACGATAAATAGGTGAGTAAGGTCACCTTCGACGATCTCCAACGATGATAACGGCTAACAGTGGGTAAGGCTGTTCCCACAACAATCAACAACAATTCCAGTCCAGGAAAGTTAGTGTAAGAGAGATTCACTCTCAAACATACGATGATAGTTCGATAAAGTGACGAAAAACTACTGACCTTCAACAAGGTTAACTGCAGCGACCGTTAAAAGTAATACCGGATCTTCTGAGCAAGCGGCTGTGCGTAAACTCTCTTGATGACGAAAAGGGGCGAATAATGGTTAACTTGATATCAAACGAGACAGCGGGCAAACTGTCTTTCTTGTATGACTACGACTGTTTCTGTTGTCCCATCTGTATGCAGGTCCGCTAACGGCTAACTAATGTCCAGGTTACCAACACCTACGTGATCAGCGACGATCTAGGCGTCAGGCAAATAAGGCGATGCAACGATAAATGAGTGCACTAGCTGTACGTCAAACTGCTTCACAGTTGTGTTGATTCGTTGTCTATATTGATGAACAGGAGTCAGGCGTTGTGGTGTTGTATCACTGTTCCAGTAAAACGACCCGTCGAACGTTAAACCAAAGTTTTTTCTCTGAGACTAAGAGCGATGAAGAGCACCACTGTACCGATGATGACTGCAGTAACAATTCATAAAGCTGGTGTTCAGGCGTGATCACCACTGCACTAACGATGAACTTCAACGAAGACGTCTGGATCCGTTAACGTAGCAGGACCCTTAGAGCGTCGCCACTGTAATGATCTTCTCTTTCTTGTTGTAATGTTAGTTCCTTCTGTAGCTGATATATTTCTAAGTTACTTCAGGATACTAGGTGCGTGAGTTTCTTGTGAAGATGTATTTCAATTTCGCGAGTATCGTAGAGAAGACATCACATAACACGAACAAAACTTGAATAACTAAGTCGACTTCGAGATAAACTTTAACAATAACCTTATTTACAAAATGGGTCACAGTCTAGTCAAAAGATAAAATATGTCTGATTGTGACAAAAATAAATTTCGCCCACTTAAGGTATCACTCGGTCTAGGCATTTAACTAATTTATTTTTGTTATCTTATTTTATTATCTCAGCTTAGCCCTTATGGCTATCTAAAACTACTACCACTGCCCCCTTTTTTCTCTAGGCATCCGTGTCACGCTGTACTTTCTTAATATGACCCATGTCTAGCACATTCTTTATCGACAAGAGTAAACTCGCCACTAACCATCTTGACCTGACCTCCTGCCGAACCCTCCCCCTTTCGGGGAACGGATCACTTCAAGGCGACCTTTTCAAGTCAACTATGGTCATCTCGACCGTCTGGCGTGGGCGAAATCTTTTATCTAGACGGGCGCCATCGGCCACCTTGGAGGAACAAACGACATAAGCCTTAGTCAATGGCGTCCACGTGGGTGTCTATCCCTACACAGGAAACACGCGGCGATGTCGAAAGGGGATCTTTTGTCTTGAACTATTCACACAAGCTGCCACATTTGACGTAATGCCACTCCCATTTTTGCACCTCCTCTCATCCATCTCATATGGACTCGATTTAGCAAACCCTCTAATTTTCATTCTGAGGGGCTGAGAGTGAAGGACTCACATCTCGGTCTGAGCTTACGCTTACTATATACTATATTCATTTAATTTCTTTTCCTTACTTGGATTGGTGGTAAGCTTGTGTAAAGTGTTTTAGTAACCTCTTACTTACTATGTGTATTTATATATCTGTGCATTTATTTAGTGCATTATATTTGTGTACATATTTGTGTAATTCTTATCTTGGATTATGTAAGTAGTCACTTTGTGTATTATATTTATTATCATAACATGTACGACTAAATAGTCAAAGTCATCCACTTTATCTGGACTAGAATTCACCATAATTCTTGCCACATGTATTTAGCTCTTTAGCTATTATTATTAGTTTACCGATGATAAATTACCGCTCGCCACGAGCCCTCTATATTTTATTGATAAATTCCTTGACCGGGAACTATCATAATATTTATTTAACATGTCATATTACCAAGTATATATTACTCTCATTCCGTGACAAGGAATGCCGTGATTATTTATGTACTGTATTATATTTATCGGCCAGTTGGCCCGATTACTTTACTTGGGTAAAACCATGTATACATTATCTTATTTATCTTATCCAATTAATATCTTATCTCGGTTGATCGCCTTGATTTTAAATGGCGCACTGACCCTGCGCTCAGGATAGACTTGAATTATTTCCCCTTGTATTGAATTTTGACTTCAAGAGATTGTGTCCCTTGACCGGGCGCTGTCTCCATTCAACCGTACCCTATTGTTCAGGCCACACGGCCAGATGTAAACAATAGCCACCTGGTCACTGACCGTCAGCTATCTCCCCCCCCCCTTTCATCTCGTTATCTTAGCTACTCATGATGATCTCAGCTTGGCCGGTATACATCACTGTTTACTATTTATCCTCCTTTAGGAGACCCTCCATGTATTGTAGTGTTCCCTTATAGAATGCGATATTCATGGGTTAGCTCCCTTGATGTTTGTGAAACTAAGTTATAGTTTCTTCGCATCATTATTACATTACTATCTGTTGTCTCCCCTTTTGAGACTTCACTATTTTATTAATTATATTATTGATTAACTCCCCTTACTATTGTGAAACTAGATTATAGTTTCTATGTAAACATTCTGAAGATGTCCTTCATGGAAAGGCGTCTACCTCCCAGTGTCATCATTATGGCTAAGCCGATCTACGCCTCTCGTTGCAGCTTTTATTACAGGCTACATCCACTTGGAAGCCCTATCTACGTAACGCTATTACCAGTCTGCTGATACCAGCCTTACTTACTACACATAAGAAGAGTCCGATCAACAATCGCAGCTAGAGACCCGTCCATGCAGCTACGTATATTTGGACTATCCCGTGCGCTAGGATTGATCACGCCAGCCCACCCACAGACAACTCAGCATCAGCCACTCCAGTCTCGTCAGAGCAGCATAGGACTTAAAGCTAAGCAACCAGCCTTATGACACTTAGACCACTTGGTTCTCATATCTTATGATGATAGTCCCATTTATGTAAATAATTAGGCCCCGCCCTAACACTGTACAGCTTTTTACCTTTTACTTATTTTCATTCTTATTATTAAACTGTACATATGTTTTACATAAAAAGTATTTGTTGCCTGCATTTATAACGCTATGCCTGTTAGTTTATGTGCAAGTCAAGGTCCTCAAATTATCTAAACCCCCTAGACACCTAAAACGGCCACCATCTTTGACCTACTTGTCACACTGATCACCCCAAGAGCTTAGCAGTAACTGAAATCCTATTACGTCAAACTTAACCTCTAACCCTACAGTCTGTGTCATCATAAAATGTGTGTTCAATGTCGGTTCCAAAAAGTGCGCAATTCTAAAAGACTAAACTAACTATCTAAAAAGTGTGCGCAATACTGAACTAGCTCTCTAACATTTGCCATCTAGCTAACAACAGTTGCTGCTTTCGTGTTAAAGATTATGACAGTGTACACTTTTTTTTTGTTGTTTTAGTTTATTTGTTTAATATATTCTTCTTATTTTTTTAAGATTGTCTTCCTGGATTTTGGGGCTTGGACTGTAAGAAACTATGTCCAGAGTCTTGTAAATCATCCTGCCATGTACAACTTGGAACATGCAATACCATTTGCAACAGCTACTCGGATCCACCATTATGTTCTATTGGTATTTTCATTTTCTAAAATCTATTTTCTTATTATGTAATATTAAAATGAATATACTTTTCGGGCGATTTTAGATTGGCATTATAGGCTGACTAAAAGAAAATATATTAAACATCCTATTCCCCGAAAGTGGAAAAGACGTTATTAGCTTTGTGTGTCCTGCCTGTCCGTCGGAAGATGTATATTTTGACTGCTGAGGCACTACATAAGATCTGTCAATTATCTTTGATATAATTTCATTCGGATGTTCTTTATGAAAATATTGAAACCTGCCTGGGTGGACCACTTCGGGGACCGATTTTAAGTTTCTGTTTTCCCACAAACTATCTTTGTAACCTTGTTGAAAATATTAAACATGTGATATGATTAGTACCCGCACGTATATCCGTATTATGTGGTATCATGTCTTGAGTCAGACTAACAATATAATAATATTGGTATAGCTTCCGATACGAATATGTGCTTTCTTTTTTATATTGGCGGGGAAGGGATTGTGGTTGTTAACTCTTAGTACAAAGATTCTGATTTTCTTTTACCTGCCTGAGTGACCATTGTGAGTGCCGATTATGAGTTAGCATTTCCATACAACTATTTTTATAACATTGTTTTAATCATAAGTAGTCAAATACGACCCGCGGTATGTTGATATTACTAATAGTTTGTGGTATTGACTCTTTTAATCATAAGTAGTCAAATACGACCCGCGGTATGTTGATATTACTAATAGTTTGTGGTATTGACTCTTTTTTCCCATATGAAATAAACACACACTACCTTAAAAAACTTTTAAAAATTTGGACCCATTCTTTACAAAACGTCTAGAAATAACACTTATAAACCTCAACAAAATAGAAAGGAAACCTTATATATTGTTACATCTCCAGTGGCGAACTGAATGTGTGAGACCCACTGATACAGGCTTAGGCGACGAAGGCGGGTCACAGGTCAACGTCTGGCCCTGGTGTGACCTGTACCTGTGCTCATGTGTTCTTCAGCTTGGACGGACTAGAACAGTGTGTGTTAGGACAGTTAGAGACAGAGTCCAGCGGATAGACAGAGCAAGCGTGCATTTAGAACTGTGGTGTTGTGAACAGGCTTTGAAAATGTAGCATATACGCGATAGAGAGACTGTTGTTTTAGTTAAGTTCCATTGTGTTTAAGCATTTGTAGTTAGTGGTGCCAATTGTGTCGTATTGGCTGTGTTGATGTGTTTGTTATTAAACCGCCACTGTGTTTTTGAAGCTCTTGTTGTTAAGTTCTTGAGTTAGATGTGTTGTGTTTATGTTAAGCAGTGTTTGCAGAAGGCCTGAGAAGTGAAGTTCGTTACAATATATATATACTTTATATAGTGACCACAGAATATATTCACATATACGGAAACGAAAAAAAAACTTTCAAAAGTGGAATATTTTCATGAGATGTTGAAGTGAATTATTGAAAGTAGAAACGTCATAGACGAAAGAAGCGTGTACAACCTTTATAGTTCACAATAGACCAACGTTTATATTTTCTTAGAAAGGGGCTCAATAGAATGACTTAATGCTTGTTCCGTAAGACGAAATTTAAACCTAGATAAATATACTCTTTGAAGCTATTAAAAATCTGCCTGATATATAACCACCTAAATCATAGATATTTGGTCTAGTTATCTGAAACCTTAAATCTAATATCGGAAAGAAAAACAAATGGGTAGAGTATTATTTTTAGATTATACTGAAGAATTACTTCAATGCAACTATAACTATTAAAATAATTACTGTTAATATCGATAATTTAGTTATAATTAATTGTGTTTATATCCCATAAAATGTTTATAATTAAGGTAACTATATTATATTTTAATATTAGTTTTACACTTGCTTATGATTTTTTTCTTCTTTAAATCAAGAAATATAATTAAATTTTATAATTACCAAATAAATTACTATATTTTAGAATGTGACTCTACAAAATGGGGTGCTAATTGTTTGAATACATGCAATGCATCTTGTTATAACTCATCTTGTGATAAATTTACTGGTTTATGTTCAACTGGATGCACTGGACACCAAGACTTTCCTTATTGCACTGCAAGTAAGACTGGCTTTTAGTAGTTATAAGTACTAATACGTACTAATAAGTACATACATTTACATTTTTAGGTCATCATAATTTTAAGCAATTAAAAATATTTGTTATCTATCTATCTAACTATCTATCTATATGTATGTATGTATGTATGTATGTATGTATCTATCTATCTATCTATCTATATATCTATCTATCTATCTATCTATCATTTTGACTGTGTGTTTCTTCACCTCTCACTTTCTTCTCTATTTCTTTCTATTTAAACCTAATTTGCTCTTTTTCAGTATTTCACCCTGTCATTTTTTATGTTTTGTGATTCTAGCTGTGTTATTATCGTTGCATGTGATTAAACTGAAGCAACTTCATTTATTTACATGCAGAATAAGAAACTTCATCATGGTTGTATTGCATTAGGACAATATTTAGAAATGGTAATAAAATACTATTAAACAAGCAATTCGTGTATATATATATATATATATATATATATATATATATAGGCCTATATATATATATATATTTATTGCTATTTCGAAAACGGCTCAAACGATTTTCTTTAAAATTGCAAGATATGTGTATAGAAATGAACTTCGCTAAAATTCGAGGTAGATTCGAAATTTTCTTATTACCGAAAATCTAATTTCAGATAGAATATTGTATAAAAAAACAACAGCATAACAATAGGGCGGAAGGACGGAAAGCCAAAAAAAAATAGCAGTCTTTCCCTATTGAAGCTAAAAATTCTTTTAAACCTAGTTTTTTTTCTTTTACAGCATGTACTAAAAGCTATTACGGTTTAAATTGTACTAAGACGTGTCCTATTAATTGTGTAGACACTAGTTGTGACTCTATCACTGGGAAATGTTTTGATTGCAAGTCAGGCTACACAGGACACTATTGCAACAATAGTAAGTACGGATATAAAATTTACACAATATAATGTCGTATTGATGTTCACAGATTTATAGATAGAGTCAATTCACATCCGCTCTCAAATAACGAAATTCGATAACACAGGTTGACTAGATAGTTGACGCTGACAGTGAATATGGAACAACCTATTTAATAATAACTGTCGAATGTCGTTAAACGAAATATCTACTTCCATGAAAGCTGCTTTTCTCTAAAGCCATCAGAAATATTATGTTTACATTATGCTATTCTTCCTCGAAGCATAAATTGGTTTTTACTTGTCTATTCATTGTCTAAGTCAAATTTCCCCCTATTTATGAAGCAAAAAACTAATTCATTATCATGCCTTAACATCATTGACTTCGTTGAGTATTGAAGGAATTCTAAAGGTCCGAACATCATCTGGGGACAAATATCAATTATGAATACTAATTTTTAACAATGGTTGTGTTTTATTGTTTCGTTTGCAAAAGTTCACTTTTTATGCAAAGAGTAGCTGTTTATTTTAAAATTAGATTTTTTTTAATTGTTTTTTAGGAAAGTTTTGAGTTCATATTTGTCAATCGGACTCGGAAATAAAAAACGTTGCACTTAAATTAGCGATAATTCTGCAGCCTGGATTTTTAAAAATAGTTTTTGAATATAGTTAAAATAGGATTTTCTCTATATTTAAAAACTAAGTATTAATAATAATTTCTTAACTTCTATTAGTCAATTGTTTTTCTATAGTCTAGCAGCCTAAAATTAATATTGTATATTATATCTATCTATCCATGTATCTATCTATCTATGTATATATCTATCTATCTATATATATGGTTACGACTTTCTCTACCCGGCCTTGTGTCACAACTGCTCTACAACACAACACATCTAACAAAGAACTTGACAACAAGACATTCTAGTAACAAGGTGGCAATTTATTTACAAATTACATCAACAGCCAATACGACACACAATTGGATACCTAACTTCAAATGCTTTCTAAACAACAGAACTGCCTAACACTACAAGTCTATCTAGCTCGTACAGCTACATTTTTATGACTCGCTCTCTTGCTGTGCTGGACCGCTGGATAGTCTTAATTGCTGAGCCAAAGCTCTTAGAGCACTAAGTTTGAAAAAAAAAATGTCTGACTCTCATCCGAGAACAAAAGATCAAACAGTAAAAATAAAAACAAAACTGCCTGGACACAGGCCTGTCTGGGAGGGACCCGAGTCAATGTCTATAGGGCATTGCTGTTTCCAATACTAATGACACTCCGACGCATGGACTAGAAATCATGGCCGAAGGCCAAGTAGTACCGGGGGCCACCATCATGTTCCTTCATTATACCAAGCTAACTGTGCGGGATTCACCATTGATGAGACGGTCATTTGAGGAAAAGCGCATGGATTAGGTGACGGTTAGTGGGAGCTTTCTTACAACCCCGCTACAGTGCAATAGGTGGACTCTCGTATGCCCGTAGACACACCCACGGGGGTCCTGTTTGTTACTTTTTAGTCTTGCTCACCTCCCCTAGTGAGCCGTTTCCACGCCGGCACCACGGTGAGCAAAGTAACTTTGCCGGCGTTGTGCAGGACCCAATTGTCCTTTTGTACACATCGCCTATCGACCGTAAAGGCCTTCAGTCCATGACCATAGCACAGGTCACGCTTGCGTGCACTAGCAGTACACTCCTTGGTTTACCTGTGTCATTGGCCTGAGTAGTGTGTGCCAGTAGGCCACAAAGACATTAACCCTTTCTGTCCGCCACTGGAGTTACTGCAATATATATATATATTCTGTGGCATTTTACGTCTCGAGAGACGATCTTTTTCCCTTGCAAGCTCTTGTGTGACTCAAGAGGCCGAACCTTGATACACAGCTGCGATCGCAGGTGGGGCATATGTAGTTGTCACAGGCTAGTTTGAGACTTCCTGTTACATATAGTGATTTGAAATAACTTTACATAAACCCGTGCCTTTTGTACAAGATAACACATGAGTTGAGTAGCTGACCATGGGACAGAAGTCAGTTGTTTTCCAGACTCCTAGGGATAAGGAGCATGATATTTTTATTGAGATACATTTAACTAAAAGTATTTAAGCACTCTGTAATTTTCATTTTTAGCGGCCCCCGAAAGGGGAAAAGACGCTATTAGTTTTGCGTGGCCTGTCTGTCCGTCTGTCTGTCCGTCCGTCCCGTTTAGTGCTCAGAAAGTAGAAGAGATAATGAAAATCTGACATCACGATAATATAGATCATTCAAAGTTCTGATGCAACGGCTACTTTTTTTTTTCTAAAAGCTCAAAATCTAATTTTTAAAAATATTTTATGCAAGCAGTATTTAAAGAGAAAAAACCTAATTAGTATGCAATATAAATGAAAACTACTTTAAGACAATTAATAATCTAATATATAGCAACGACTTTCACGTTTTAATTTGTTCAAAACTCAGAGCATTTATTTTCTAAGTAAGTAACTCATAAAAGAGGTGTGGCAGTTGCCTTGAACATCGGCTTTACAGGGCTAACGTTGAGAGATCAAAGCACGGAAGATGTATATTTCTGTCGTTTATCTTTGCGGGGGCCGCCTCTGAGTTTGTGTATCACACAAACTCTTTGTAATCTTGTTTTTTTTTAAATGAACTTTTAGCAGCGACAAAGAGAGTTTGTGTGATACATAAACTCAGAGGCGGCTCCCGTTGAGAGATCATAGCACGGAAGATGTATATTTCTGTCGTTTATCTTTGATATAATTTTT
>JADKLZ010000130.1:5220080-5242371 GCA_021533235.1 Biomphalaria straminea | reverse complement strand
AAGAGTATAACAAAGTAAAAGTTACGCAATTTAAGTGTAAACAATGGACCACATTCACCAATCGCCATTTAATAATATTTATAAAACAATGAAAAAAAAGTATCTTGTGACAGCCTTTATGGATTACATTATTTGTATAGAAGATATAGAGAATCGCATGGCTGAATGTTGTTGGTTAACGACTGGTGAATGAGGCCCATTTACGAAACCTTTAAATCATAATAACTGATCATACATCAAATTTTATTTCAGTATTTTTCTTCCATTATTTCATAATAGATGAATTCACAATTAGATTGTGCGCAAATGTTTAATTAGGCCGATTAATTAGTAGTTCTAGTTTGCAAAGTGTACTGCCGTGAGCCAAGTGACGTAACCGGTGGCCCTTTTTTTTTCCCTTTGACGTCAGGGAAAAAAATTCATGCATAAAATATTCTTGCCAAAATTAAATTTTCGATAATTTTTTATTTCCCAATGTGGCCAATGAGCTTAGAATTTTTTTCTTACTAATACGCACATACCTTGAAATTTTAAAGAAAATCGTTAGAGCTGTTTTCGAAAAAAATTATATATATATATATATATATATATATATATATACAAGAATTGCTCGCTTAAGAGTATAGGATAACAATAAAAATAAAATGTTTTCTTATCCATACTTTTTTATAGAAAAATGTCCTATGCATTGTCTGAATGATTCATGTGACGTATTCACTGGTAAATGTTTGTCATGTAAACCTGGCTATGGAGGCGACTTTTGTGACATACGTAAGTGTTTATAAAATTTGATTTATCTAATGTGTGTTTATGTTTTTTTTATAAATATATATTTAAATATCTACACTTACATAAACGCAGCATAAGCTTATCTGGTTTTTATATAACTTTAAAATTATGTTAATCTACTTGGCCGTAACCCAACTAGAAAATTATTTGAAAATTATATAATATTTTAGTTTAAAAAATGAATTAGACTGGATAGTGTTGTGATTTTATTTTAGTTACAATTGTTTACCTGGAATAATGATTAAAATATTTACAATGCTTATATCTACTGTACTTATCTCTCTGTCTCATACAATATTTACAACGTTTATATCCACTCTATTTCTCTCACTGTCTCATACAATATTTACAATGCTTATATCCACTCTAATTCTCTCTCTGTCTTATATTTGTACATTACTTTCCACATGAAACGTTATTTCTCCCACACATATTCTTGGATCAGGTTGAAACTTCTATTTATTTATTGAAACTAGCAAATTATACATTAATTTAATAATTTTAAAGCTACTCAATTACTTTTTGTAAAATAATTAATTGTTTGATCTTAACAAGTGAACAAACTTCTAGATTATTTAGAGATATAGTTGTAAATGTAGAGTTAAGCAATAAAAAAAACAAACTATTTTTATTTTTATAAATTTTTTTTATATCCAAATACGCAAGACTTGCCTGTTGCTGTTGGCGTCGCAGTTGGTACAGCTACTGTTGTAGTTTTATTGATAATTGCTGGTATTGTTGTTTACAAAAGACGAGCCAAACAAACAACACTAAAATCTGATGCTGATACTGGCAATGTCACAAAGTCACAAGAAATTGATCATTATGAAAGTATTCAAAATAACGACAAAAATGATTCAATTTCAATACATGATCATCATGGGAACGAAAGTCAATATGTGAATGTATCAAGTCAAAATCTATATGACAAAATATCCTCAGATGTGGATGATACAAACAATGCACAGTATGAGAAAGTTTCAAGCCACGAGCAGTATGAAAATATTTCAAGGCGAAAACAATTGGAATAATTTTCAATGAGTGAAACATAAAAGTCTCTTTTTTTTCCAAACTGGACACTCTCAAAAGAAAACAGGCTCACAGTTATTTAAATATGTTTTGTAAATCATGAACATAATTTTATACAGTCTATTCTTACTAAACATTAGATCTTTTCTATTTTAGTTTCTTAGGACATCTTTCATAGTCAAACAAAATCACGAGTTCATTACCTATGAACTGTAAAATGACTGTTTACTTCGAAAATGCCATTGCATTTTAAGCCAAGGCACTGCATTTTAATTATTTTTTTTGCACAATATTCTTGATAGCAACTTAGAATGTACTCTCTAAATATATGGGCACGTTGGTCTAGTGGTATCGTAACCAATAGTCACAAGTTGAATTCCCTGTAAAGATTGGGAAGTCCCTGTCATTTCTTCTTTGATGGATAAAGTAAAGACTTTGTAAAGGTTACAAGACATGTTTTTAAGCTATATACCATAAAAACTGAAGTGATTTATATACATATACCTCTTTCTGGTCCTCTGCATTTTACGTAATATTTAATATTTAATTTAAAAAAAAAATAGTTTTTAACACTTATTTGGGTGCCCCATCAAGTTGGGGACGGGGGAGATTTTCGAATTCTCCCCCTCCTCCGCCACCCATGCTACGCCACTGTGTGCATGCTTGAAATTTGATAACATTTTTATGTTGTTTTTGTTGTTAAGGCTACGTTGCTTGTTGATAGAGGCGGACATGTTTATATAAGACGTCGCTCGTTGATTACTAGTAAAATAAGACTTTTTTGTTATAAATTCCTTTATGTTTTGTTTTCTTTGTATATTTTATGCGGCATTAAAAATTGCTAGATCCTGTTTTAAGGTATGAAAGACCACTGCCGATAAAGTCATTAATAGTGCTAGATTCGGGGCAAGATTTAGGTACTGGAAAGTTTTAAAATGCTGACGTATAGACTTAATGTAATATGCTTCAGAATGCTTTACTCGGTGTTGGCTCAAAAGTTTCAAGTTTTGTAGAGGCGGAACATAACTTCTTTTCGGACAAGGGGTGATATATGCAGTTAGAATACGATTAAATAATTATTAATTTAAATAACACAGTAAAACATTATATTTTGTTACTCATAAACAACTGGCTTTAAATTACTGTATATAAGTTAAATCTGCTTCGATAATTTATAAATGGCATCGCATGACGAATTTATTATATTAATTTTAAACACATTTTTTTCCTTAATTAAAACCATTGTTTAATCAATTTTTATACTTCTTTATTTCATCATTTTATCATGTCGACAGACTGGCACTGCGACACATATTTTGTCACATCCAGCGATATAATGCTTAATTAATATAGCTTCACTTTGGGTTTTAGACTCCCACCATGTTCATCAGATTCTGATTACTTTAGTTTAAGATTTAGACTATTGAAATTAGATCAACGATGTACAGCCCTATACTTTTTGGGACATTTTCCAAAGGAGTTTTTAAAACTTTTTTTTGTTTCTTTAACAAGCCGATTTCCTTCACTTTCTGCAGAAATTATGAGTGGAGGTATAACACCCCCAGGGGCCGAATATGGTCATACGTTTGTAAGTTGGACATCACAACTTAAGATATACACTGTACAACAAGAGCAATGAATGTATGCAATATTTAAGTTATAGTTCACATTATTTCCTATTTAATTGTAGGCACATCCCGTTAAGAGAAAATAATGGGCATTAACCCTTTATAGAACATCTCTACATAGGCTACTTTTATTTACTTCCCTTAACAGCAACCTTAACCCTTCCAGTATTTTTTCTCGTTCTGATCGAATGTCCCTCCCAATGAGACACAGTAATAAGAACAGAATTAAAGTTTAATATCAAAGTTACCCTGATTCCTAAATTTACTATTTTATACAACAGCAAAAGAAAAATTGATATTTCATTCAACAGCAAGCAAATCATAATCGTCAAATTATTTTAAAAAATATATATAATTCATAGACCAAAATCGTTTTTCACAGTATCAGATGCAAGGGAGAGGTGACCTGGCCAGAAATTTCTAAAAACACGGTATACTATAGCTAGCTTTCCGAATGGAAAGACAAAAGACTATGCTGTATGCAATGACATAAAACACACATGGAGGTGGTCGTAATAGTATTCTAGAGTGAAACTCTCAGTTGATCAATGACGTCATTGTGGATTGCACCCTTACAAAACCTTCAAAAGTACCATACGCAAAAAAAAGTTTTAAAAATAAATATGTATACATCATTTTTCGAGCATTTTTCATAGTAATAAATAAAATATTACGTAAAAATTAATTGATTTATTTTTTATTTGATTTTTTTTTTTTTGCTTTCTTGTAAAATACTACGAATCAGAATTTAATTGAAACCTGCTGCCAACTCCTTAAAAGATAATAAAGACTAGTAAGGGTAAAGCACATGATTATGTCCGCTTGAGAAGAGTTTGTTTTATAAGTGATTATGGTCTTTTTATGTTTAGGATCAAACGCCATAAGGCTGGTCTTCGAGTCGGAGATTAGTGATGAGTGCAGTATTTCACGTGGCTGTGCAGCCCCAGCTGTGACCTATATATTTTGACACATGCCATAACCATTGTCCGCTGGAGGTCAATTCAGATTTTCTTTTTGCTGTTATTCCTCGGCAGCGGATTTTCTTTTGGTTTCAAATGTGTATCCTTCATGGGTATCATTCAGCTCTCTCGCTCTGAGGCCGCATGCAACCAGAAGCTTTCTTATAAGTCAGTCAAGGAAAGTTGACGCTGGTCTTTGAAGCGCTTTAGTGAGATGCCTTTGTTACGTCGACCACCTTTTACCTCACAAAAAAAGACTGCCCTTGGCATACGTTCGTCTCCCATACAGGATACGTGCCCTGTCAAGAGTAACTATCGGACCATAAGAAGTCCCTCAATACTGTCCATACCGGTGTTCGCAAGGACATCGCTGTTTGAAGTGCGGAAGAATATCGTCTGTTATTTTATATGTTAAAGATGTTACTTCAAAAACTTCATTATGATCTTTGACGCGTTGACTATTTCCCAATATTCTAGAAACCAAGTATATATTTTATAAATCTTTTTAATTGCGCTTGCAAGGTATCGTCCAAGAGAAGTGTATGTGAGCATATCCGGAAAAATGTTTCAACTCAGTTATTTAGTCAACATCAACAGTTCAACATTTCGTTACTTTAATAAGGTCAAGGTCAGCGAATCAGCGTAAGATTATTTGTAGACGATTGAAATATATAGGACAATAAAAACAAGACACAGAAATTTTACAAAGAGAATTAGATGGATTACAGAAATGGGAACCAAATTGGAGCATGTCTTTCCACCAGAAAAATGTCAATTATTAAGAGTAACAAAAAAACTAAAACAAATAAATTCCACTTATCTCATTAATGGTAAACCATATCCTACTTTGTACACTAGCAGTGTACGTTTTAAAACAAATTCTTATCGTTTAAGAACATGTTTGTCTACATTTTGCTACTGCTGTTTGGATTATCTTTGCGTTTTATTATTTCGTTTCGCTTGAAAGTGACAACATTGTCAAAAATTGAAAAAAAAATGAAACCATTTCGGAAAATGTAGTTAATAACACATTTTAATAAATACTTTTAAATAAACCTACTCGATTTTAAAACATCAAGTATCCTAGTATCAAAATTATTTATTACGTTTAACACTTGTAGCATGGTCTTTTGAATTTTTTTTTTAAAGTACAATCCTAGTATACATACATAACTAGATGTGCCACTGAAGAAATCAATTACTGATATGTGGATCAAGACTTCATTGAGAACATAGATTTGTTTGTTTTAACCAATATTATCATATTATTGCTATACCATATGTAAACTCTTATAATTTCAAATTATAGAGCTAATTATGATGATTAAGAGGTTATTACTTTAAAAGAATAATATAGTAATTTCCTTTTTTAATATTTTTTTGGTTTTGTTTTACTTGATGCAGTTCTCCTAAGCTATAATATTTTAACTGATTGCTTACAATAATATTTGTTACATTAGCAAATTATGATCATATCGATTACGGTTATGTGAAAAAAAATATTTTAATAATACTTATAGATATTTTATATTTTTTTAGCGTTTCAAGTAAATATAAAAAAGTTCACAATGTCATCATTAAGAATCTAAAACACAGTTTTTATATTATAAATAAATATATAATATCAGGTGGCCGAGCCTTGCTCGGTTAAATAATTTATACTAAAAAGGTTATATAATACTGCTACTCGTGCTACAGCCTATGGAAGGAAATGGCCTGCTTTACACATCCCTCCATTCAGATATCTCCTGGGCCTTTCTTTACCACACCCTAACGGTTACCCTTAGTTTTTTTTTTTTACTGAGGTTTATAGTTAAATCAAAAGTGGCTGCAGAATAGCAAACTCGTTGACCGCTAGCTAGATATCTTGTTCAGTGGATATATTTTGCCACATCCAGGGCAAGCATAACCATTGTCCTCCGGTGGTCGATTAAGATTTTCTTTTCGCGTCTGTGTCTGTCCTCGGCAGCCAATTTTCTGTTGGGCTCAAATATGTATCCTTGGCCTTTGTATAGAGGGAATTGTTTAAGTCCGACATTTACTCTTGACAGAGCAGTATCCTGTATGAGAGAAGAATCTCAGACAAACGCATGCCAAAGGCGGTCTTTTTTTTTTTGGGTGAGCTAATTAGAGTTATGCACATAAATCAAATTCTTCTATCAATTTGTTGAAACTTTTGTAAACACTTGAACTTCTTCAGATAACCACGTGCTTGATTTCTGTTCTTGATAGCTGTTCAGTTACAAATTAACGCATACACGGAAATAAACCTTCAACTACGGTGCGCAAAATGTTGTGTCTATTCATTCATTGATTAAACTTGTTGCTTTAGTGAACGGATATAAGCCAGTGACGTAGGAGGTGTCAAGTTTTTTTCCCTTTGACGTCGTGGGAAAAAATTTCATTCATAAATTCTCCATGTCATTCATAAAACCTTCAAACCAAAATAAGTTTTTCCATAATGAGACATTTTTCAAACCGATATAACGGTCAAACTCGAGTTTTCCCGATGTGGCCAATGAGCTGAGAATTTTTTTCTCACTAACATTTAGATACGTTGAAATTTTAAAGAAAATCGTTAGAGCCGTTTTCGAAATAGAAGAAATATATATATATATATATATATATATATACAAGAATTGCTCGCTTAAGAGTATAGGATATATATATATATATATATATATATATATTTATATCTACATAATTTTTAATATGGAAATTTAAGTCTTGAATGGAAATTATGGAAATAAATTCCCATGCTTTCATTTCGCTATGAACCATAATCCTTACAACTGAAGGTGATGAAAAGATTGGACCGTGTGAACATGCTATACTTATTAAAAAAAAAGCAAAACAAAAAAACCAGCACAGTCAAATATAAAGCTCATAACGTTTTGGATGATGATTTATAAAGTAATTAAGTTATAAGTTATGAGTAATAAAGCAAAGTGGCTAAGTGGTTAAGCGTTTGGCTCCCGAACCGAGTAGTTTAGGTTCAAAACCTGATAAACGTTTGTATTTTGTTTTATTTAGGACACTTCTGAGTTCTAGTAGGTATCTGGCATACGTTTGGAAAATGTCAGTGAGTAAGGGGTATTTTAAATTTACACTACATTCTGAGTGTGTGTGTGTGTGTGTATGAACATATCCACTTAAGAAACGTATTATATCCTTTAAGTTCGTCTAAAAATAACAACTGCATAAAATAATGGCCTTTTTTTTGTTTAGTTTAATCAGGTCAGAGTCTGAAAACTTAGCAAGGAAGCTACAACCTGTTATTCTTTGATAAATAAACTGATATCCAGTGAATAAAATTGTCCATGACGATGCACTAATCATAAATCGTACAGGATGAACGTTATACATTTCGATAAAATAAAAATATAGGTCAGTAAACCAGGAAATAAAAATTAAAGTTTATTTCAAGTTGAATCCTTAAGAAGATACTTGATGATTCTTAGAAATGTGTCTTTTGTTTACACAATCAGGACCGGCATTAGTCCACTGCAACGCATGCAGTCCACGTACTTTCATTGGTCGCGTACTAATTCAAGGAGTAAATTTTAAATTCAAAATTTATCATATTTATGCATATAATAACAGGGTTTCCACAGCCTCTTGAAAATCTCATGAAATTTTTTAATCTCCTGAGAACTCATACAAATCTTTTGAAAAATAGACAAAATTGTCAATTTTTGGGGTGTAAAAAATATAATTAATAAATAAAAAAAAACGGCAAAAATGAATGTATTTTCTAATACAAAATCTTAATTTTGATTTTATGCTTATTCACTTTCCAAACTAGATCCGCGCAATCCTTTTGGCATAAGGTCCCGCATTTGTTAAGGCCGGCCCTGATTATAAGATTACTTTTTGCATTTCAAATTTACTAGATTTAGTTAAAAACGATTGAAACGTAAAATAACAATAATAATAACAATATCTTTGATTCTGAAGATTACGGATGAGTGCAGTGTTTCCAGTGACACATATTAAAAGAATATATCATAATAATATTAATTCATAACTTTAAATTAAGAATCAATATCAGGTGGCCGAGCCTTGCTCGTTTAAATAATTTCACAAGAAAGGTTATATACCCGATATCATTTTGGGATTTTTTTTATAATTACGAAAATAAACGATCGGATAAAGACTCGAAATTCGAAGAATTTCTTTAGTGTTCTGTTTGTTCTAGGCCTATATGTAAATTGGTACGTTCAGACATTTATTTTTGGAATTAGTATATTCAATTATGGATTTAGTACGAAACATCGAGTGACGCAAATTTCTACGTTATTGGGTAAAACTGCAAAGACTTTCTTCCAAGCCAATAATAGTAGGCCTACGATAGCTTTACGCTGTCTAGACTGTAGGAGGATTTAAAAGACGTGATATTTAATCGCCATGTACAATTACATATAGAATAAACAGAACACTAAAGAAACTCTTCAGATTATTTTACGGGATATGTGCCCTGCTCAGCCAGACTGTCAGACTATAAGAAGTTCATACCTGCTTTTGCCATTCATCTAAACCAGAGGTGCTGCTGGTGCAACAGCCCATGGAAGGATATGGCCTGCTTTTACACATCCATCCATTCAGATATCTCCTAGGCCTTTCGTCACCACCACTCTACGCAATTAAAGTGTAAACAATTTATTAAGCACTTAAAACGCAATAACTAATCATACATTGGTACATTTAATTTCATTACTTTCCTTCCATAGTTCTATAATAAATCAATCTTCAATAAGATGGTGCGCAAATGTTTAATTAGGTCCATTGATACTTTAAAAATCGTTCTTGTTTGCATTGTTCTAAGGTAAGCCTAGTGACGTAAGCATCGTTTTTTCCCGTTTACGTCATGGAAAACTTTCATTCATAAATTGGAAAACTTTCATTCATAAATTATTCTAACCAAAATTAATTTTACAACATTGAGACATTTTCATATCGAAATAACGGTCGAACTCGAGTTTTCCCGATGTGGCCAATGAGTTGAAAATGTGTTTCTCACTAACATTTAGATACTGTTACGAATCTCACTATCCAGGCTCTCTGCAAACTGCACCATACACCACCAACTGAAAGGACTTGACAACTCCGAGCTCCAAAGTAACGTAAAAGTTTAATGTCAATAAAGAACACCCAATATTGTACAATTGGCAGCGCGTAACAGACTGTACAAATATCTCTCCGATAGCACCGTATCGCCGTCTCACTGTTGCACTGGTCTCTCCGTCTCGTTCAGGGCTTGCACTGGGTTCAACAGTTCAGGACTGACTTCACACACTTGGGCTCGATATGCCGGACTCGATCATAGATCAAGATCAAGACGCCAGCCGTCTCAACTGTACTTGAGAGTACTCCGCACTGAACCGTCGTAATGCTCCGTACAGAACCACACCGCTGAACTGTGCTGTAGTCGACCGTGCTCTGAACCTTCTGTCTTGAACTCCTTTCTGAACCGTGTTTCTCAACCGTCTTGACTGCGACACCTCCGCTCTTTATATAGAGTCCCTGCTGGCCTTCTCGAACAGGCCAGAACGCCCCTCGACATTTCTAGGTGGTCAGATGACCATAATTCTCGTGGCGCTCCTGAGTTGTGTTCACGTTGCGGAACTCTCCCGAATCTTCAACGTCGAGACGCGTCGCGGCAGATCGTAGTAACTCGTCACGCTTGACCGCTCGTCTGGCCTGTGGCGATTTGCGTCGGTTGACTTTACACACCGCTATTCCTCCGTCTGTGCCCCCACCAGGTTTATAACACTGCCCCCTCCTTAGATCTGTCCGTCCCGGACAGATTCATCCTCATGACACGGGCAGAGTTGATTGATGTGGACAACCTTCCGCCTGGACTGATGGCTTCCTTGTATTCGATAAACGACATCTGTGATCCTTTTAACTACGTGGTAAGGGCCTTCCCAATCTCCTTGAAGCTTATGAGACCTTCCGTTTCTTCTCTGAGGACTGTAAAGCCAAACCAAATGGTTCTTCTGGAACTTCGAAACATTAGCCCCAGTGTCATTCCTTGCCTTTACTTGATCGCTACTGCTTTTGATGTTTCTGCGGGATAAATTATGAGCTTCCTGCCTTCGGAGCATGGGAGCGGCTACATTTTCATCTATCTGCTGGACATCTTGTCTTTCCTCTTCGGACCATGGCCCGGGAGCTTCCAACTCAAGACGACGACAATCCATGACCACCCTCTTTTTTTCAGCCTTTCTTCAGGGTCTATATACTGATCCCGATCTGTGTTGATTCACGTCTTGTCGAAAGGATCTTTTGGCACAGTTTCTTTGTAGATGGCCAAACTGACCACAGTTCCAGCATCGTTTTCTCATCCCACGTTGACCTTGTGGTATCTGGGTGGTTTTACGTACCTCGAGGACCTCGTTCAATTTTCTCGGTTCCTTGAGACCTTCATCTTTGACCTCCTGCCTCCGGTTCTGGTAAATGTTCTCGGGCCCGTCTTTAGCAGCTTGATATAACAGAGCGTACACAAGGGCTTCGCTGGCTTTATGCTTGCCACTAACTCTGATAGCTTTCTTCAGTTCAGGGTCTAGAATAGCATCGGCAAACGCATCAGTGATTATTATTTCTAGAAGGTCTTGCGTGGCTATTGGGTAAGCCAAATAAGCAAGGCTCCAGCTCTTGTAGGGTTTCGTTTGGTTGCTGTCTTCGGGCCTTCAATTTGACTCGATATAATTCTGGCAGAAACTCGTCCCCGTAACGGAGCTCCATAACTTTGATGAGAGCGGCGTAGTCTTGCGGATTTGGAATGGACTGGAGCAGTTCGGAAGCTTTACCTCTTAGAGATAATATAAGAGCTGTCGCTTTTTCCTCATCACTGTTCCATTTGTTCACTTTGGCCGCGGCGTCGAATTGTCGCTTATAGACGGACCAGGACACGGATCCATCAAACACAGGAGGCTTCATCTTCACGGGAACTTCTGGTACAAATGGCATCACATCAGCTTTCTGCATCTTGGTGAATTCTCTGTAAACTTGCGTCTTTATCTCTTCAATCGTTCTCTCAACAGCGTAGACCCTTTGGTTCAACTGTTCCTCTATTGTGGTGATTCTCTCCTTCATAGCATGTATGCGTCGGTTCATTGTCAATAACTCCTCTTTGATTCCCGAGTCCATGGCGTCTATCTTGTCATTGGTGTTTCCTTGCCCCTCACGAACAGCTTCCATCTGTTCCTGCATGCTACTGTTGATCTGTTCTCGCATAGTGGTCATCTGTTCCTGCATGTTACTGGCGTTACGTTCTTGCATAGTCTCCATCTTTTCCTGCATAGCTGCCATCTGTTCTCGCAAATCCGGTTCGACTTCAAAAAGATATGTGTCCGGATCTGCTCCTTCCTTCAACAACTCCTCCCGTAGGCGTGCTTGTAAGGTTTCTTTATTTCCGCTCTTCTTTAGATATCGATAGCCGAGTTCTTTCCTTAGTTCCTACAATTTAAGTTTGTGCAGCAGTTTCAGACGAGCCATAGTAGATCCGTTCCTATCCGATTCGATCCGATCCCACTTCTGACACCAGTGTTACGAATCTCACTATCCAGGGTCTCTGCAAACTGCACCATACACCACCAACTGAAAGGACTTGACAACTCCGAGCTCCAAAGTAACGTAAAAGTTTAATGTCAATAAAGAACAGCCAATATTGTACAATTGGCAGCGCGTAACAGACTGTACAAATATCACTCCGATAGCATCGTATCGCCGTATCACTGTTGCACTGGTCTCTCCGTCTCGTTCCGGGCTTGCACTGGGTTCATCAGTTCAGGACTGACTTCACACACTTGGGCTCGATGTGCCGGACTCGATCATAGATCAAGATCAAGACGCCAGCCGTCTCAACTGTACTTGACAGTACTCCGCACTGAACCGTCGTAATGCTCCGTACAGAACCACACCGCTGAACTGTGCTGTAGTCGACCGTGCTCTGAACCTTCTGTCTTGAACTCCTTTCTGAACCGTGTTTCTCAACCGTCTTGACTGCGACACCTCCGCTCTTTATATAGAGTCCCTGCTGGCCTTCTCGAACAGGACAGAACGCCCCTCGACATTTCTACGTGGTCAGATGACCATAATTCTCGTGGCGCTCCTGAGCTGTGTTGACTTTGCGGAACTCTCCCGAATCTTCAACGTCGAGACGCGTCGCGGCTGATCGTAGTAACTCGTCACACTTGACCGCTCGTCTGGCCTGGGGCGATTTGCGTCGGCTGACTACACACACCGCTATTCCTCCGTCTGTGCCCTCACCAGGTTTATAACAATACGTTGAAATTTTAAAGAAAATCGTTAGAGCCGTTTTCGAAATAGAAGATATATATATATATTCAAGAATTGCTCGCTTAAGAGTATAGGATAACTAGATAAGACAACTGGAATGTCAAACCTTGATTATTATTGTGTTAGAAACGAATTAATATTTATTTTATGGCACTGCCAGGATCGAGCTTCGTTAAAGAGAAAAAAAATCCTTATAGTCCCTTTAACAGTTTCCACTGAGAAACTTTCTGGTTACGTGGAAGATAGAATGTAGTACCTCCCTCTGACAAGCAACGATAATCTTCTTAAGAATATTAAGGAAGGCATCTATAAGGTCATTTGTCGGGTAATATAACAACAGGAAATATTGTTATTTTAGCCTACTGCTTAATCTTCAAGCTTAGTTTTCCATATTTTCTTTTTTAGCGGTCCCGTTAGGGGGAAAGACGCTTTACTTGTGTATGGCCTGTCTGTCTGTCTGTCTGTCCGTCCGTCAAGTTTATATCTCAGAAAGTAGAAGAGAAAATGAAAATCGGACATCAGAATAATTTAGATGATTCAAAGTTCTGATGCCACAGCTACTTTTTTTTTTCTAAAAGCTCAAAATCTTATTTTTAAAATCTTTTATGCAAGCAGTTTTTTAAAGAGAAAAACCTAATTAGTATGCATTATAAATAAGACATAATTTAAGACAATTAATAATGTTAAAAATTACATTTTATTCCACGTATGTTTTTTTCGAAGCTATAAAAAGTGACAAAGAAATGAGGCCTAATAAATAAGGATTACTGGGCCACTATTAGGATCTGTCAACCTTAAATCTGCATTCTTATCTGTCATTTGCCTTTGATATATTTTATTCGAATGTTTTTAAAGAGAAAATCTTAATTATCATGCATTATAAATCAGACCTAATTTAAGACAATTACTAATGTTATAAACTGTATTATGTTTCACGTTTAAGTTGATCTACACATACAGTATTTACCATCAAAGTAACGAACTCAAAAGAGGAAAAGAAAAAAGGCCTAGGGCCCAATGATTCCTATGATGATAAACCTAGTGACGGTCAAGTTTGGACAGATTTATGAACAATTTTAACGTGAACGGTTGTATAAACTGTTAACATGTTTTATTGGTAATGTAATCTCTTCAATAATAAATGAAAAACTGTCATGGAATCCCCATATTGATGAAACTATAAAAAAAATCAAAGCATTAGGGTTTATTAAAAGAAATTTCTATAAATCAAATAAGAACATAAAACTAAAATGCTATTTAACCTTGGTTAGGCCAATAATAGAATATGCATCCTCTGTTTGGGACCCCTCAACTCAAGAAAACATTAAGAAACTAGAACAGATACAAAATAGAGCAGTGAGATTCATAACAAAAGAATATTCACATTTCACTAGAGTAACACCTTTAGTAAAATCACTAAATTTAGAAAGCCTTCAGGATAGAAGACTTAAGAGTAAAGTAGCAATTATACATAAAACACTGAACCATAATCTCCAAATACAAAAACAAAACTTAATAAAATACTCAGAAAGACACAAAGATAAAGGCACATTCCTCGTCCCATATGCTAGGACAAATCTGTACAAATGCTCTTTCTTCCCTAGTGCCATTAGAGCATGGAATGGTTTGCCTGAGCTAGCCAGGAAAACCAGTGACTTGGCAGAATTTAAGTCACTGGTAAATATGCATGACTGAATGCATGACGCGTAGGACGTAATCATCTTCTTTTTTGAAGTAACGTCTGTATTATATAAGAGGATACTGAATAAAAAAATGAGGATTCAAATTAGAGAATTAGCCTTCACAAAACAATTAGATGAATTATAAGACTTCAGTCGGTCCAGATAAACATCTAACTTTACATTCACTTTCACCTACCCTTTGATCAGTTGGACCGCTGGGGCACTACATAATATCTGTCAACCTTCTATCTACATTCGTGTCTGTCATTTGTCTTTGATATAATTTCATTCGGATGTTCTTTCTGAAAATATTGAAACCTGCCTGGGTGGACCACTTTGGGGGCCGATTTTAAGTTTGTGTTTCCACTCAAACTGTCTTTGTATTCTTGTTTAGAGTGTTTTTGAACATTTCAAGTGTTTTTTTTTTTTAACTCAACTTTCTTCTCTTTACACTAGGCAATTGAAATGTTAGCAATCACTATAGCTTTTGTTGCTACTGTTTGTATTTAGACTCCGAGCCTCATTAGCTGGATCAATGAATATGTAAGATTATCAAGATTCAGACTAGCAAGAGTTAACTGTAACTTGAATTATTGAAAGAAAAAAAAACAACTCATGTCAAAACTAGGTATGTATGTCTGTCCATTACCCCACATGTGTTTGTCTCCCCTATTTCAACTTTCGATTCCAATTATACAACTCAACTGCGATGCACTGTTAAACAAGATTAAACATTTCATTTTTCTTTACAATTGTATTCGGAGGACAACTGGTCTCCTGAAAAAAATGCAGAATTTCAATACATGGTAATATTAAATCCTTAGTATCACTTTTTAATGCTACTAAACTCAGACAATATCGTAATGACATAAAACATTTATTCATGTCAAGGACCAAACCGAGTACTCGAGTGATCTTAACTAGTCGTGACAAACCCACACCTGATCCTTGACTTTATGATCTGAGGCAAACCAATCCGAAACGGCTCTTGGGTGGTAGTGTCAAAGCTTTTTTTAAAGTTCTAATAGAGCAGCGGTTCCAACTTTTTAAATTTGGTAACCCTTTCTTCTATTCCCAATTATGCTATGATCTCCAACCGTAAAATTATTTATTATTAGTCTAATTATTTAAGCCTTTGTGATTGTTAAAAAAAAAGTATACATAATATACACATCTGATATATATTATTAACGTTTTACTTTAATCAGCGCTACTCGTTCACCAGGGAGTGTAAGAAAATGACAAAGACTTCTTATCTTATCTTATACAATACAAACGTTACTTCAAAAAAGAAGATGATTACGTCCTACGCGTCATGCATTTAGTCATCCATATTAACCAATGACTTAAATTCTGCCAAGTCACTGGTTTTTCTGGCTAGCTTAGCCAATCCATCCCATGCTCTAATAGTGCTAGGGTAGAAGGAGCTTTTGTACAAATTTGTACACATGGGACGAGGAATGTGCCTTCTTCTGTGTGTAGTCACTGAAATAATTTATGTATTTCGTTTGATCTGATTTGTAGAATGGCATTTTATTTGTGGGAAAAAACGTTCTTCAAATCACAACATATTTCCAATAATGATAAATACTGGAGTCTCAGTCGTGGTTTGGAGTAAAACTGTATTTGAAATAAAGTCTCGTTATTTGCGATGGAACACTCTGTGTTCCTGTGCACAATGTCAATACTTCCTAATACACATCTAATGTTGTTGAACGAATGTGTCTTGCTTGCCAAGCAAATAGTTTGATCTCTTGATATTTAAAGAACAGATCTACATCCTGTACGTGACTGACGTCTTCTTTTCTTTCAATGATTGTTTAGATCAAAATATTTTAACTATCACGCATTGACTTTTTGTTCAATGTTTCAAAGAACTAGCGAGATGCACTAATTGTGTCCTAATAAAAACATATTTTCTTTAGCATGAATAAAAAGAAAAAATCTAATCATAACGTTTTTTTTGTATATAAAAGGATACAGATGTTAAAGAAACAAAATTTAAAAAAAATACTTACCAAAAAAAAAATTCTTAAATTGAGTACAGTTGCATTAATTAGTTTGGATCAGTCAAGTAATTAAATTTGTAGTAAATCTAGACTAATGATTATAAATCAGGGTAAAAAGAATTATGTTTACCAATTGTATTGGAAAACATACAGAGATGTCTGCAAGCGAGACATGAGAGCCACGGGCATCGACCAAAGTATGTGGGAGGAGATAGCCCAAGAACGGACAGCATAATGAAGCTGCATCAGCCAAGAGAATGAAAAGAAAGATGCCCTGTCAACTAGATCTAGGACAGATTCATATAAATGCACGAACTTTGACAAACTCTGTCGATCCAGAATTGGCTAGATCAGCCACTACAGATTCTGCCTCATCTCGATATGTAACCAAAGCCAGTGACTCATTTAGGCGCATCCATTGTCTTGCGAGACGGAAGTAGCCATATATTAATTTAATTGCTATTTCATGAATTTAGCTTGCTCACTGCGCTATGACCATATCACGTGTCTGGACCAGTTGGAAAGGGAAAAGAAGGGAGGAGAAAGAAAGGGGGGGGATATATGGGTCACTGATTTTTAAATGTATTTGTTTTTTAAAGTTAGCGACCTGAATTTGAACTTGAAGGCTTAGCCATCCTTATCCTTTAAAAGTTTATAACCAATTTCTGTGCAGCTACTTATGGGAATAGTTAGTTATGGTTATATGAAGATTTTATCTACATAAAACAAAAGAAATTAATTCAGCTTATACCAATTTATCAGTCGATAAAAATGTCGTTCTCTTGTTCGAGATACAAAACAAAACAATTAATTAACAAATAGCTTACTATTTATGTTTTTTAAATTCATTCTCGTGTTAACAATGAAAAGAAATAATTGTGCGAAATTTAAGCTGTGTTAAGATATATTCATAGACATTAATAAATATAGACTGGAAAAAGGAAGTAACTTAATGTAACTTGAAAACATGTATATCTATTGAATTGGGATTTTATGAAAAAATAAAAAAAATGCATGATCTTCAGTCTTAGAGATTAAACAAAATTTATAGACATAAAAAAGTACACACAATTGCAATTCACAAATTTTCACTTCAATAAATTCTCTTATTGGCCAGTCTGTATTTATTTATGTCTATGGATATATTACACCTATAACTTTTTAATTGTCTGCTTGAAGTTTGAGGCTATAAGTCAACGACCGGTATTAACAATAGTATTGAATGTCATTTTTGTTTTCAATTGTACTTTTACTTTGTAGTCTTAGATGAACTAGTTTGACAACCTCCAGCCTGCTCTGGGTATTTTTATCGTCATAATTGGCTTATCCAGGCGAATACAACTTTTTACAGTAAATCGACTACAAGCAGACCTTTTAAACCTTGCCATCTATAGGGCAGATAATGTGAAGGTCAACAGTTTCTGAGGCCAATAGTTAATGAGGGTATCATGTGACCAGCACAATGACCAAACACCTACACTTTTTTGCAACAATTATAAGTACCCATTAGAGCTGGTGATCCCAAAATGTATTTTTTTCTCGTTAGCGAAGCAAAAGACCACAAAAACAAATTAGTATGTAAAACAAGAATTTCGATTCAATGGATGTAGGTTAATTTTTTTGATAATTATTTGATGGTAGGCCATGAAATAGAAAGTAATGTTCTCATTTCAGACCTTTTGGTCTATAGGGCAGATAATGTAAAGGTCATCAGATTCTGTGGCCTATGGTTAACGAGGGTGTCATGTGACCAGCACAACGACAAACCGCCTTTACTTTTTCCCAACTAATGTCAGGTACCCATTAGAGCTGGGTGGACTCAAAATGATCCCAAAATAAAAATCCCAGTCTTCACCAGGATTCGGACCAGGGACCCCGGTTCAGAAGCCAAGCGTTTTACCACTCAGTCACTGCGCCTCAAGGCCATGAAATGACGTAAAAAAATGATGTAAGACAATGTCTAATCAACTATCTTACTATGTGTAACGTACATAAGAATTTGAGAACATGATAAGATAAACTTTATAAATATCTCAACAGCACACATTCGATTAAGACTTTCTCAGTAAGATCATCTTCACTCAAAGAGACCCAGTCAACTCTTTAACAATTCTACAGGTAGAACCGGATCTCGATTTGTTGAAGCCCCTACAATTTTTTCCTAAGATTTAAGAAAGTTCCACTTACGAGTGAGAATACTTATATCTTAAAACATACCAGAAGAAAGAAATATTTTAGTTTTGAAAATGAATATTTTTGAATATGTGGAGGTTAAGGTCCATGCTAGACGCTCTGTTGTCGTTAATCCTGAGCTGTATTTAAAAAATTCGAGTGTACTAAACGCATCTACTTCCTATTCACGATTTTTTAAGCATTTAAAAAGTTATTTTTAAAAATGTTTTTGACTTTGAAATATATTATTAGCTTTGTTTTAGAGGCCCTATTCTTGTAGAGTCTCTGGGGTTATAACTTGATCTGATTGAAGGTCATTGTGTCTTTTGAGTTTAGTTATAAGCAAACATCACGTAACATGTCTGCTAGCCAAACAGTCAATAAATACATTAAATAATACTTTTATAGTTGGGCTGAAATGTCAGCATTCTCCCGGTCAGTAGTTTGAAAAAAAAATCTCTTAAGTGGTTTTTCCAAAGTGGGAGTAGCATTGGCAACTGAATCATCAGCATTTGACCCTTGCTTTGTGTGGCTAAGTGATAGAGAATATTGGAAGCAGAATTTAAACAGTTTATCTTAAAAATATTTTTTGTATAGCTTTTATATGGCGATACTTTCATGCTTATAGCATACTCAGAACGCTATGGTGCAATCTTTGGATCGGGAGGGTCGTTAGGGGTTATCTGGGAAAAGGTTTTCCGTGCTGACTTTAGGCACTCAGTAAACACAACTCAGGTGTCGAACCTCGAGCCCTCTTCATAGGTAACAACGACTAGTTAAGTTCAATCGTACTTAGCCTGTCGGCCATACTTCTTTGCTACAGACATTCATTACTGTCGTCATATTGTCACTCTAGGTGTCTAAATATTTTTTTTTCCTTAAAGTTCCAGATTTTTTTCAGAAATTTAGATAATTGACACATAAGCCAAACGTCCTGCAAGGCAACAATGGGAGGCGAACTCGTTTTTTTTTTTAAACTAAGGGCCAGACATGGCGTCAGTCCGGAGCAAATAAAAAATTGTAGTGTTTTTTTTAGTAATAAAGTAACAGAAAAGAAAATAAGCAAAATATTAAAAGTCTTTTTTTAGAAAAAAAAATAACAAAGAAGAAGAAAAGACGCTTTTACAAGTATCTCAAAGTAATGTGAAAGCAATTTCCTTTATTCACTAACAAACAAAATAAGTAATTACCGATAATTGATTGCCTAAATTTTGTTGTTTTTCAATTAATTCACAATCAAATGGAGAGAACAACTGTTTAAAGTTTACACCTGATTTGAAATTAGATGTGGATGAAATAACGTGTACATTTATTTAATGGGACTTAATCCCGAAATATTTAGTCATATTTGTGAATACTGGGAATTAGTTTGCTTTGTTTGTATCAAACGAAATAATTAATAAGCAGTAACTAAATGGCGCATTGGTAATTATTTTTTTTTATTGATTAATGTATTTTTTGCATTAAGTTTAAAATGACCTGTGAAACGGTATGGGAGACATGACATTACAAACTTGTACTTGAAGGACAGACAGTGAGTTGATATAATCTTTGTGAAAAAAAAAGGATGAGTCATTAGTTGAAACTCCCAGTTCTCTAGTTAGATGCCACTAAGCAAACCGGACATATACATGGATTAATTTCCTTATTGCTCTCTTTAATTCAATTTCAAAGGCTTGACTGTACTGTAACATTTATCAATAAACTAGCGTTTCTCACGGCTATTTGTTACCAGACAATATATATATATATATATATATATATATATTATTTTATTTTGGGCTTAATTAAACCTTTCTCTTTCCCACTTACGATAAAACAAAAAACAGTGTAACACTCCCTTCAAATATGTTAAGCCAGTGAATATTAGTATCTGTTACGTTTAATTCGAGAGGTCCCTCTCCCTTTCTCTCCCTCTCCCTCTCTCTTTTCCTCCCTCTTCTTCCTCTCTAGCCATCCCTCTTCCCCCTCTCTCTCACCCACCCTCTTTCTCTCCTTCTCCCTCTCTGCCCCTCTCCCTCCCTCTGCCTCTGTCTCTCTCCGTCTCCTCTCTCTCTCCTTTTTTCTCCCTCTCTTCCTCTCTATTCCCTCTCTCTCTCCCTCTCCCTATCTCTCACTCACTCTCCCCCTCTTTCTCTTCCTCCCTCAAAATCTCTCTCTTTTTTTCTTCTTCTTTTTCTCTACTTCTCAATCTTTTTCACTACCCCCTTTTTCGTTTTTTTTTGCCTCCACAAGCTAATAACTTTCCACTGTACCAGCAAAGCGCTAATGAAAATAACAGTTTTCATAGCTATCTAGTTTTTCAAACTTTTTTAAAGGAAAAGTACAGAAAGTATATGTGCCTTTCATATTGTAACGAATTTCACTACTCAGTTCTACTGCAAACACTGCTTAACATAAACACAGCACATCTAATACAAGAACTTAACGACAAGAGCTTCAATAACAACAGTGGCGGTTTAATAACACAAATACATCAACACAGCCAGTTCACAATATTTGTCTACACTAACTTCACATGCTTAACAGGAATAGAACTGTCTAACTAACACAAGTCTCTAGCTCGAATAAGCTACATTTTTAAAGCCTTCTTATTCACAAACACAGTCCTAACTATCACTGTCTTTCTCTCCGCTCGACTGTTCTCTCAGACTGGACTACAATTCTGACTGTGCAACACACACACAGTTCTCGTCCAAGCTTTCGGGTCGCTTGCGTACAGCACAGGTCACACCGTTGACCTGTGACCCGCCTTCGTATGTGCGTGTCAGTGGGTCTCACATGTAAACACATTCAGTCCACCACTGTAGAGTTATAACAATATGTCTAGTAAAATATATTTCCCTTGTTTAATACTCATCAATATAATTAATTACCAATAGTTAATTAACAAACGGGTTAACTTTTTATTGATTATTCCTTTTCACAAGGAATACATGTGTACAATTTTATCTTAATTCAAGATTGGGTGTGGGAGAAAAAAATATTTTTAAAAAGTGTACCACCCAGACAGACAGAAATAAAGAGTAAAATAAAAATACAAATGTCCTTATTCGTTATTGGGTTATCTATTCAACATCCTTACAAAAAAACAACAACATTTACTTCTGTGCTTAAAATAATTATGGGATTTCCATGATTTTCCCTTTTAAAAATAGATACACTGAAATTTGTAAAATGTAAACAAAAGGAAACAGGTTTAAATCTAGACCCGTCACACTTCAGTGATCTCTTTGAACAAGCTAGAAATCTCCTGGCCAGACTTTAGTAGAAGAAAAGATCCGAACAGCATAACAGGTAGACATTGACAAAGAAACATTCGTACTTATTCATAGACACACACACACAGACAACATGAGGAAAAGCGATACCCAAACACAAAGACACACGCACACACTTAGATATGTAGGTTTTTAATATTTGACTACAAATTCACACACACACACACCACACACTTTTACACGCGCATACACACAAAAACTCTCGTCAACCAAAACAAAATTGATTATAAGTAAGGGAAGTGTCTGTGTCCTTAGACGTGTGGGCTTTTATCGCAAGCGTTTTAGTATATTTAGAAGTTCGCATATATCTTTTTTTCTGAAAGAGCTCGGTCTATCTATCTATTTTCTATCTATCTATCTATTTCCTATCTATCTATCTATTTCCTATCTATCTATCTATTTCCTATCTATCTATCTATTTCCTATCTATCTATCTAT
>JADKLZ010000130.1:5179133-5193602 GCA_021533235.1 Biomphalaria straminea | reverse complement strand
CATTATGTAATTTTTTTTTACTTTAAAAAATATTAATAATGTCCAGAAATTTCCAGGACTTTTTCGACCGGCGGCATAGCATTTAATAACATTTCAGGAGATTTCCAGGGGGCTCATGGTAAATCAAGAGGCCGCGGGAAAACTGTTATATGTTATAAAATGGTTCAATTTCATAATTTATACACCTAAACATTAGCACGGGGCCAAAGAAAGTGCGGGACCCACTGTTGTCGCATGTGTTGTAGTGCCTAAGAACTGCCCTGCAAAATAGCGGCGTATGCTATGCCGCCGGTCGACTAGTGTGTATAATTCTCCTCATGGCACAAGAGTTTGGACACCACGTAACGGAAACATCACTGTTTTATTTCTATATGTCGGACAGACTAGAGTTATCCCACTTATCTATAAAGGCGTAACAAAAAAAAAGAGTGGGAGAGAGAGAAGAACAAGTTGTATTATTCACCCCTCACCAAAAGCAAGGCTTGACTTAACCAATGTAAGGCCCTATGCGAAATTGACTTCCTGGGGCCCTGTTTCGGTAGGGATACCTATAGTAAGTGAAAATTAAGAGTTTGTATTAGAAAATAAAATCCTGTTTGCATTGTATTCACTTCTTTCGGCACAGCCATTTCTATATACTTCGCTTTCAACAAAGAATCCCGACTGCAAGTTGCACATTATTAGCATCATTTTTAGGAGCAAATGAAAACGGAGATACAAAGAAAATTAAGCTTTTGTGAAACAGAGTCACGAAAACGGTCATTGAAAGCATCTAATAACGATTTCAGGTGTAGAAAATATTTTCCTAAAGTTTGAGCCGTATTTTATCTTTACTTCCTGACACGTTGATAAGGGAAAAGTTAATCTCTTCATATCTATATATTATTTCTCAAAGAATTAGGTCAGACAACAACAACAACGAGTAAATAGGTAAGATCCCCTGGCGTACGCACCACGGTGTGAATGGACCCAATCCGCACTATTTCATTCACAAAATAGCATAGCATGCGGCGCAACGCTATTTTGTGAATGAATGTGGTTTATATAATTCTCTTCTCCTCAAAGTTCAAAGGTTCAAGAGATAAATAAGTAAGGGGAAGATCCCATGGCGCACGCATGCGGTGTGAATAGAAGTTGGTGCATCCCAATGCGCACTATTTTGTGAATGAAAGTGGTGTTTACATAATTCTCTTCTTCTCAGATTATTGTCATATTATTAAAAGTATTTCCAGATTATTGTGTCGTTAGACTATTGAAACTAGAACAACAATACACAGATAGAGTATACTTTCAGGTTTCACTTTAGAAAGTACTTTAATTACGCAAATTCGTTCATTAGACATGATTACGAAAGGTAACTCATCTCTCTATTCCTAGATCTAGATCTAGATCTAAATAGTAAAACTTGAATTCAACTCTAAGAAGATTATAGAACTACTCTTCGCAAATATAGTTTTATGATTTTGAACATGAACATAGCCTACTAATTATAGTCCATTTAATCAAATTAACATTCAAATTTGTTTTTCTAAACCATTGTTACATGAGTGCAGCTATATTCTTAATATCGCGTAAATTAAGGTTAATTAGCCTTTTTTTTTTACTCCATTCATAGTATTTTTCATTCATGAATTCAAGCATTCGCTTTACTTATATCAAGCAATTGGGAAGATCCCATGGCGCCACAAGTTGTGAATGGGAAATAATATATCCAAATCCGCACTATTTTCATTCACAAAATAGCATAGCATATTTTTTTTTTTAATTTAAAAAGATTTTAATAATGTCCGGAAATTTCCAGGACTTTTTCGACCGGCGGCATAGCATTTAATAACATTTCAGGAGATTTCCAGGGGGCTCCTGGTCAATCAAGAGGCCGCGGGAAATCTGTTATGTTTTATAAAATGGTTCAATTTAATAATTTATACACCTAAAAATAAGCACGGGTCCAAAGAAAGTGCGATACCCACTGTGGTCACAATTTGTTGCAGTGCCTAAGGCCTGCCTTGGAAAATAGCGGCGTATGATATGCCGCCGGTCGACTAGTTTGGTTTATCCAGAGTCATAATTTTTATTGAAAGCACTTCACATCCTTACACGCTGTTGTGACAATTTTTTTTTACCTTGAAGCTTCAGTTCCAAGTCTTGCAGGTGACCAGTGAAATTAACTGCAATCGCTAAAACCTGAACGAATTCGTCAGTTTGGAAATGTTCAGAAACAATGCCATTTCATTAATTTAATAAATATTGAGGAAGCTAAGTGGGTCATATGCCACCCACAAACGCAATTTTTGACATGGCTGTTCTAATAAGTAGCCTACAAAATTGATTCAACCTTTTTTTTCAACGTTTTCAAAAGTTTCATCCCATGTAAAATACAAGAACACATAATAAAAAAAAACATAAATCACATGGATAAACAATATGGGTCATGTGAAACTCAATTAATAAGCCCTATTGAAGGAATTAGATAATAGTGTACAAATAGGTGAATAGATGCTCACCTGCACCTGCCAATACAATCAAAAGAAAACAACATTAATGCGATTTGCAAACTGGAACATTCTGACAATCTTTTTGGCTTCAATACTGAACTGAATTTATCACCGGCATGCGTCAAACAACTATCATCGACAGCGAACTCAGCAGACTAAACATTGGTGTGGCCTGTCTAAAAGAAACCAGGCTGGCAGACAGTGGATCTCTTAAACAAAGCAATCTTACATTCCAAAGGCAAAGAAAATCAGAACAAGGCTCAGAAATACATGGCGTAATATTCGCAACAAGAAACAGACTCGTTCTTTGCATTGCGATGTTCCCCATAGGTAATGAAATATTTACACACATCAAATTGGCATCCCCGCAAGGCAAAGTTAATATAATCTGTGCTTACTGACCAAACCTTGCTGCGCAGGAAGAGGACAAAGACATATTCTTGCATGCTCTGCAGGACGTAATTAAAAGCACCTCTTTATCAAAGGAGATTTTTAATGCCCCACTTGGTACTGAAAGTGATTGTGGCCAAAATATCTGGAACTACAAGTTGTTGGCAAGATCAATGACAATGGCCAAAGGCTAATTCAGTTTTGAAGCTCTCATAAACTGTGTGTGACAAATACATACTTCTCTTTCTTGCAAGAAAATCCACTAAGTCTTTTGGCAGCACCCACGCTCAAAAAGATGGCATTAGATTGACCTCTGCATCATCCGAAGGATGGATCTGAAAAATGTCATCCACACCCGCTTATACCATAGTGCGGACGGCAACTCAAAATGTTCTCTAGTGCTAAGCAAGATCAAACTACTATATGCCCTGCCAAAGCGATTTAACCATTTTCTTTATTCGAATTCATGATTTATCTGAGAACTCTGCACTGGGTTAGCAACTCATAGCTGCAAACTTGTCACCGCCACTATCTGGAACACCAAATAGGAAATTACCGGCCTGGATCTGCTCCACTAGCCCACGAGTAGTTAGCCGCAGCAAACAGCCCCAAATGTCTTTAAAATGTACTAACTTGTTCATAGACAAGCTCCAAGCCTAATGACATTCGAATCACTTGCCGATACCATCTAGAGATGATTCAAATGTAAATACTATTGTATTTCCATAGGTCAGTGTCCTTTGTTTCGTCCTTTATATTCAATTTTTTAAAATAAATAGTTTTAATTGCGATTACGTTTGACTCTTTGTTGCTTGCCTATTCCAATTTTTTTTCCTGTAGCTCAATTGGGTACAAGCATAAACCTTTATAAATAATACCCTATGCATCATACATACCAACACCATAACAAACACTGCATTAAGTCTAGTTAATTTTTTGTTGAACCCAGGATTGACTGAACGTTACACTTACAATTAAAAACAAGTCAAATAAAGGAATATTACATTACGTATGTAATAAATACCGACACTTTGTCGTTATGTCGTTGTGCCTATCAATGAATGTAAGTAATTACCTCACTTTATTATAATTTGAGACCAAAAGAAAACACGCTGGTAAAAAATGTTGGGGGTGCACAGAAACAGGAAATACTGCATCATTCATCACTAATCGTGGACTTGGTAGACAAGCCTTATTAAAAGGATTTAACAAAATTAAAACTAAATACAATAATAGTTTTGGCACTTTTTTTTCCAAAGATAGTTTATTGGAAGGAGTGACACCACGAGCTCATCATACTGACCGGTCCAGATAATTAAATGCATAGGAGAGGTGAATCGGGTCGCCCAAAAATGAACAAGAAAACTAAAGAATCAACGGAAAAATTATATAATGTATTAAAACCTGATGCAATAAAGTAAAGCACAAGTTTCGATATTTCTTCTCTAAAAAAATGTTTAGCAGTCTTGTGCGAATCCCCTCTACAAATTAGAGGCCCTAGCGGTTACATAATTCGCTTATACCTAAAGCCAAACCTGGTGGGTGACACCAAACTTAGTGACGCGATAAGCAAGCTGGAACGAGCTGTGTCCTGGAATCAATACTGACACTGAACTCCTCTCTGACATGCCTTAAACAGCTCTCATCTTTTTTATCTATTTATGGAACATTAATCTTGCAGGTAATTACGTTAAAATGAAAACAGCAAAAAAAAAATTAAGCAAAATATGCAAATGAACGAATAAACGGAATAAAACATACAATTACTAGTAAAAAGCAAATTTCTAGACATATACGGTTTCGATAACTATATTAACATTTTCTAAACAATGGAAATTTTACAGCTAAAACAACAACTAATTTTAAAATATTTATAAAACAATTTAAAACAAAAATATTTTTTTAAAATTCATTGTCAGTTAATGTCAAAATATGTTGATTGGGATGTTGTTAATAGAACAAACAAAAAAGCATTTAAATAAAAAAACATATCTAATGGTAAACACTCGGCCGTCAAAACTATATCTATCAATAATGAACACGTCATTACGTCTATTGGATATCAAAATATTTAATTACCAATATTTAATTGACTAATTGAATATTTTCGTCTACTGATTCATGTTCTATTAGGTACAATAAATAATTTTCTCAATTATCAAGTTGATAGGAGAATCCGTGAGGGAGAAATAGCTTTGTCATTTTTTAAGAGACTGAACACCTCAAATTTAGCCATATCTGTGAATACTTAGATACTAGTTTTACATGTTGGTATTAATGAAAATACCTAATAACCAGTAATTGATTGTACACACCGATACCATCATATTGATTCATATATTTTCTATGCCACTCAATGTCAATAAATATTTGTGCCAAATTTCAACATCATCTGAAAATGGGTGTTGGAGAAATAACGTGTACACATTTTTCACCTGATTAATATACAGCCAGAGGCAAGATATAGGGGACACTAGTTAAAGGTCATTGATTATCTTTCATAAATCTTTTGATAATAAAACATTTATTGTTATGTTAAATGTGCTTTATGTACCAGTAATATTATTTACAACTTACATAGTCTGTACAAGTTATTTGTGCTTTATCTTTATAGCGATATATTTTTGAATTGAGTTTAAATATATTAAATGCAAAGAAAATTGTTTTCAACCATTGTTGAATATACTCCTTATTTATGTTTATGTATTATGATATTTCTTTTAATTGGTGTATAATTTTTTTTAGAAAAGATTTTACATGAAAATGAATTGTTCCCATTTTCTTTTTCAGTTGATGTTGTGCCTATTCGTTTGAAAGGATTCCAACTTGATGTACTAGATAACAACAACGCCAGTACGTATACGTACACTGATACAGAGAAGAACTATCGACTTATTTATACAGTTGTATATTTAAACGGTTCTCAAGTTGCTGCTGTTAAGATCAGTCAAACAAATGTGTATACCATTGATGAAAAGCTAGACGAAAAACCATATGTATCTCTTAATGAGTTCGAAGCATATGGAGGTGAATTTACTAAATAAGTATCATAATTAATATATAATAATTAATAAAAACAATACGTAAAATAAAGCAGTATTTCTATTTCTGTCTCTATCTCTTTGCAAAATAGCATTATGATTTATAGCAAACGATTATGTAGAGTTGAAAAGAGTGGCAACACTAACTTAGACGATACCTTATGAGGGGAGATTAAAAGTAAATTAGCCATAACTTACAAATACAAAAGCACAGTTTAATAAAATATTCAAGCGACACAAATATAATGATAAATTTCGTATTGTATATGGTTGGACAGAATTTGTACGATGGCTCTTTCTTCCCTAGTGCAATTAACACATAAGACAGGCTACCTAAACCTTCTTTTAAACTACTTTAAATCTTCATTTAACCAATTTAACATGAATGGCCTTGTGACTTTCAGTACATTCTACATATATGAGGCTTTATAAAACAACTCTTTCCATTTCAAGACAAGTGTTAAAAGTAAAGAGGGTGTGTGTGTGTAAAGAGAAACAAGGGTAGAGATAAAAGAAGAGAGTGTGAGAGAAATGTGATCCGTTTTATCTGAAGTGTAAATAATTTGTTGTGAGTTTTTTGTCACAATAAACAATATTTAGGAACAAATTAACGATCGCTGTCTATGAGCAATGCTAGAATTTATAATAAATTTTAATTATTTGAAATATTGATTAATTATTGGTGGGTATGTTAATATAGCTGTCTATTATATAACACTTGTACATATTTATAGCTAAAGCAAACAATCCAATCAAAAATCTTTTGAATGAGTACGTCATTTTATTAATTACTTAATATATATATATAAATCATATTTAATAATGGGGGAATATTATTAATATTTTTTATTGGACCATAGAGGCATTTTTGTAGCAATGAAGCCAGAGTTATCAATAAGTAAAAGCTCATTGTGAAGATATATCTACCCTGAAGTCTTTTATTAAAAATGTATGTTTATATTTAGTAAACAGACGCTCGGGTGATAAATTTTAAAAACAAAAATCTTAACATTCAGAAGACAAAAAGTAGCCGTTGCATTAGAACTTTGCAAAATTTTAAATATCATGATATTTGATTTTCAATATTGGAAATTGGATTAGACACTAGTATTTTTGTGTGGTCTCTCTGTCTGTCCGTAGTCCCATTTAGATCTCAGAAACTAGAAAAGACATTGAAAAACCGGCATCGTGAATTTTTTAGATAATTAAAAGTTTTGATGCAACGGCTACTTTTTTTTCTTTTCCGAAAATAAACCATCTAATTTTTTTAATTAACTCTGGAAACATATATTTATAATAAAAATACAACACTTTTAATTGAAAAACTTTTTTAAAAAAAGGTCACATACATTTTTTTATTAATAACTCAAGCTTCATACAAATATTTGCCCTTGATACCACTGGCGGAACCGAGGGGGGGCGGTAGGGGCGATGCCCTCCCCACCGCCTCGGCCGAACCTTCGGGGGGTCGGGGGAGGCGGACGCATATACAATTCTTACAAATTGTATAATAATTTATTCTTATGTTAATATTATTTACTAATTATTTATATTAAAACCTATTTTTAGATTATTTCGCCCCCCCCTAAAGTATGTTGGCCGATTTGGTGGGGTCGAGAGGGGACGATGGCATCAATCCCGCCGATTCGGTGAGGTAAGGGGGGGGGGGCGATTGCATCTACTGCCCTTCCCACTCCAGCCCTCTGAGTTGGGGGTCGGTCTTATTTTTATAGAGAAATCATAGTTTGTGAATAAAACTAGTTGAATATCTTTATAACATAAGCTAGTAATGATATATGAACATATTTGTATATTATGTCGCACCACACTCTAATCCCAAATTTTATCATTACTAAATATAAAATAAAAAAGGTTGTACCAGGTGGGAGGGTGATACATGCAATCGTCTTTCGCCCATCGGAAAAACTAATACTTTTTTCTTTTTGTATTTTAGTTACAAAATAAATAAAAAATCTGTAACTAATATAATTTAAATATGCAATAAATTAAATTGTTATATCGAGTCGCCCCACCCCTATTCTTTAATGCCCAATGCAAACATGTGCAGAAATAATAATTTTTCATAACTTTTTCAAAGAAAGACTTTGCATTGGAAAATTAAGAATTCATACGAAATTTTTCAGTATAAGAGTAACGATTGCGATGAGTTCAGAACTTAAATATTATATTCCTAGTCGCCTTTTTCCAACCATTACTCAATCTGATATTTTTCTAGTTAAATAAATGTGGGACTATAGCTCACATATTATGTTTGAATCGTAGTAATGAAAAAAACAATAGAATCAAGTTGGTACACCTTTTTTCTTCTACCACTTCCGAAATTTTTTGTTTAGAGCTTTGAATTATAATTCTGTAACAAAACAAAGTTACAAACATAGGATGAATAATGAGCTGTAGATGTCAGGAAAATGCATTTCTGAAATCAAAAATGCAAGAAAAAACATTTTGCGTTGGGGTGAAGCACCTAACCCCTTTAATCAATAATGATCTGTAGTTGTCAGTGGAATGCGTTTCTGCAGTTAAAAATGTTAAATAACGCTTTTGGTGTAGGGGCGAACTGATCCCCATTGATGAATAATGAGATGTAGAAGTCAGGGGAATGCGTTTCTGCAGTGAAAAAATGCAAATAAACGCTTCTGGCGTTTAAGGGGGCTTACAGTTCTTCCACAGACCCTAAACTATCAAAAGAAAGGCCTCAATATGACTGTTTGATTGTTTTTTCTTCGAAGGTTAAGAAAGATTTCTTTTTTTATTCTCATATATATATATGATGTACGCACGTTTATGCACAGGGTTATGGTTTACTGGGCGTTAGGGTTAGGGTTTCGAAAAAAATCGCACCCCCACTACAACGTTATGGATCCGCTTGTGCTTGATACACACAATTTGCATTTAAGGAAAAAAAGTATCACTGGCTCATTATAAATATAGTTTCGATTTATTAACTTATTCATTACTCTAGATTTAGATTTAAATGTATAATTAATTTAAACTAAATTGTAAATCTATGAATTATTATTATCTTCTAAAAGCTGAGGGATGCATATTTATTTATTTTTGTAAACAGTATTGTCACATTAAGAAGTGGAACAAATGCAATTAGCATAGTGTACACAATTTCCCGTACCTATTAATCGAACATTGCTGAACATAATATTTGCCTAATAATTTTAATTTTAAACGCCAAATGAAAATCTCTAAACTGACTTATTTTCATTATCTAAAATTTGGCTCGGATATTGTTTTATATAAAATATATTATTCAAACGATTCTTTAAATCTTACAATTGACTTAAATAAAAATTATTATTCTTATCAGAATATATCCCTATAGTTTAATTATCGATATCTAACCATTAAAGCGGCCCTGGGCCCAACAGTGTCTAAGCCTGCTCCCCTCCTATCAAAATCTGGAGAAAAAATTACAGATCAAACCAAGCAGCTAGAACGATGGACAGAGCACTACCTCGATGTCTATGCCACACTGAATACAGTGGACGATGTCGCCCTGGCGTCCCTACCAGATCTCCCAGTATTGGAATGCCTAGATACCATTCCTAGCCTTGATGATCTAAAAAAAGCAATTAACTGCATGAAAAATAGAAAATCCCCAGGGAGCGATGGCATCCCAGTGGAAGTAATTAAGGTCAACGAATCAGTCTTGCTACCTGAACTCTATAATCTCCTATGCCGCTGCTGGGAAGCAGGTCATGTTCCACAGGATATGCGTGACGCAAATATAGTCACAATATACAAGAACAAAGGGGATCGGAGTGACTGCAACAATTATAGGGGTATCTCTCTCCTCAGCATAGTTGGCAAAATCTTTGCTAGAGTGGCACTATCCAAGCTGCAAGTGATAGCTTCTAGAGTCTACCCAGAATCTCAGTGCGGATTCAGGAGTGGCAGATCCACAGTAGACATGATATCCTCTCTTCGACTCCTGCAGGAAAAATTCAGAGAGAGAGACAGACCCCTTTACATCGTTTTTGTTGATCTGACTAAAGCCTTTGACATGGTCAGCAGAAGTGGCCTTTTCAAGCTCCTGAGGAAAATAGGCTGCCCTCCCAAACTACTGAAGTTCATTGAATGTTTTCACGAGGAAACGAAATGTACAGTGAAATATAATGGAGTCCAATCAGCACCTTTTGAGGTTAGCAGTGGTGTCAAGCAGGGATGTGTGCTTGCACCTACTCTGTTTGGCATCTTCTTCTCTTGCTTACTGCACTATGCTTTCAACGACAGCAACGAAGGTGTATATCTCCACACAAGATCCTCTGGAAAACTTTTCAATATATCAAGGCTGCGGGCGAAAACCAAGGTTAGGAGGATACTTGTTAGGGAACTCTTGTATGCTGATGATGCAGCTATTGTAGCTGACTCTGATATTCAGCTCCAGACCCTGGTTGACAAACTATCTGCTGCTTGCCAGAAGTTTGGCTTAAATATTAGTCAAAGCAAGACCAAGATACTGGTCCAAAACACTAATGCTGCACCTCAAGTAAACATTAATGGTCAACCACTTGAAATTGTTGATCATTTTTGCTATCTTGGCTCCATCATATCCAACGATGCTCTACTGGATAAAGACATCAACAATAGGATAGCCAAAGCAATGGGAACCATGTCAAGGTTGCAGAAAAGAGTGTGGGACAACATATTGCTGACTAACAATACTAAAGCCTTAGTCTACCGGACCTGCGTGATGAGCACTTTGCTATATGGAAGCGAAACATGGTCAACATACTCATGGCAGGAAAAAAAGCTGAATGTCTTCCACCTCCGATGCCTAAGGCGGATCTTAAAAATAAGGTGGCAAGATAAAATAACAAATGAGGAAGTGCTACAAAGAGCAGGGTGCCAGGACATCCGCTCTATTATCAGCAGCAGACGCCTTGGCTGGCTTGGCCACGTTTGCAGAATGCCAGTAGGTAGACTACCACAAGATATACTGTATGGCGATCTTATTGAAGGCAGGAGAGCCGCTGGTCGCCCACTTTTACGGTATACAGATGTGTGCAAACGTGACATGAAGCTTTTTGAAATCGACACTTGCAGCTGGGAAAAAGTAGCACTGGATAGATCCACATGGAAAGAGAGCATAAGAGAAGGGTCTCGGATTGCAGATGCCATACACAACAGAGGCAGAAAGAAGGCTAACAATGCAGCTGCTCCTGGTGATTTTATATGCCCAACCTGCAACCGCAGCTGTGTATCAAGGATTGGCCTCTTTAGCCACACAAGACTTTGCAAAGGGAAAAGATCGTCTCACGAGACGTAAAATGCCACAGAGAAACAGATCTAACCAGAAAGCATGTTTTCATTCGTTGGAGAAAGGCAATGGGGCTAGTATGCAATCGGATAATGCAAAGAAAAATAGTTACCAAACCTTTGTTGGCGGTACTCCCTTATCAAAACATACGCACATCTATATCTCCTTTCATTAGAGGACCTCAAGGGTTAAGATTGAGTCTGTGTATATATCCACGCCCAGTTTTCCCATTTATATTTCTTTCTACATTCTAAATCCCCCCGATTTCTGCATCTAGACTAATTTTTCCATAGAAAGACCGATAAGTTTAATACAATCGGAGTTGCAATCCAGTCTAATTGCAGCGCCGTCTCTGACTCTGTAGTTTCATCATATAGTATTCTTTGTTGATAGTTGTGGCTCCTACCTGGTAAAAAAATATTATTATTAAACAAGATTACAAAGAGAGTTTGTGTGATACACAAACTCAGAGGCGGCCCCCGTCGGAGTCGGATCCCTGTCAGATCCGCCTATTCGCAAGATGTTTCGGATGTTCCTTCTGTCCCTGGCTCAATTCCTGTATGCTCCCATCCTTAAACTATCGCAATATTTCTGAAAGAACAGTAAAGGTTAAATCATATTTTCAAAAGCCTTTAGTGTTTTTTTCTAACCGTGACGGACAGACCAACCAACAGACAAAACGCACAAAAATATGTTAGTTTCATTTTAATAGGGGCATTATACAATTTTATTTTTAAAAATCTGATTTTTTTTAAAATTTAAGAAATTAGTTTAGAATCATGTCATTTCCGGTATTTTCGCTAGTACACGAAAGCCGCTGCTAAAAGTTCATTTTAAAAAATGTGCGTGACATCTGCATGTCTAGACCATTTCTTATAGTAACATTTCCTCCCTTACATTTACGTAATTGTTTTAGAATTGGTGTTTTGTTATTAAAGAATCGCTTGCATAATTAATTTTATAAATTAAACGGTTTGCGTTTAGAAAACTAAAAGTAGCCATTGCACCTAAACTTTTCAAGCCGCATTTAATGGTGAAAAAATATTTTTCGTATCTCTTCTAGTTTTGGCGCTCTGAGTCTGACAGACGGACAGACGGACAGACAGACATAAATTCATTTTAAAAAATGTGCGTGACATCTACATGCCAAGAGCATTTCATATAGTAACATTTCCTCCCTTAGATTTACGTAATTGCTTCACAATTGGTGTTTTATTATTAAAAAATCGCTTGCGTAATAATTTTTATAAATTAAACGGTTTGCTTTTAGAAAACTAAAAGTAGCCGTTGCACCTAAACTTTTCAAGCCGCATTTAATGGTGAAAAAATATTTTTCGTATCTCTTCTAGTTTCGGCGCCCTGAGTGTGACAGACGGACAGACGGACAGACGGACAGACGGTCAGACACAAACCTAATAGCGGCTTTTTCCCCTTACGGGGGCCGCTAAAAATTATATTATGATTTTTTTTTGGCTTGCCTGTGGATCAACTAGTTTTTATGGAGTTTTGATAATTCAAAGGTTGTTTTTTTAGGTCACGCCCCACTTATAAAGCAGACTCCATTTTTGAAACTCCGCATACCTTCCCAGTCATCAACTAGTGTGCTAGTACGACGGCTTGCTCTCTGCTCAGTTTCAAAATGATATCGAAATTTATAGATGCTGGATAAGGTCTCAGGTAGTCATTTGACACCTGAACTTCGTGACTATTACAGTTCACGCTCGTTCATACGTAGTTTGATTGGTTATTTAAAAATATCACATCCAATGAAACAAGAGTAATGTAGCTTAGAGTAGTTTACTTGAACTTGAAGGTACCACAACTTTTTAGGATACCGATGCCAATGGTTGCTGGAGAATGTCACTGAACTATTGTCTGTCTCTTCCCGCGTCAACAAAAATATCACTTGCAAACAGCCGCTTCTCGTTTTTCAAGAGACCAGGCAAGTTGTTTATATAAGGAGCTGTGTACAGCGAAACTCGTTCATACTGTAGTGTCCTCGACACACACTTTTCATTGGGCGTCTGATCTGTCTGAAAACCTCGAAAACCATTCATCCACTCGTACATATTTCAAACTACAACAAGATTCATTCAACTAGAAACTTGATCATCATATTTATATCTGAGAACTAGACACTCTCGTAAATAAAAAATAATAATTTACTTGTTTTGTATTTTTATGTAAAAGGTATTAATATCTTCTCTATTTGAAAAAAAAAATTAAATGTAATTTATTTCGACAGCATAGCTTCTATAAATCGTATAATTTTTTTTTCCGATTATACATTTTTGTTCTTAAATGTAGCAAAATAGATAAATTAAATTTTAAAGTTTTAAATTTTTTTGTGTTTAAGAATGTATCTCTGGAACTTGGGATTTAAAGTGTTCTAGCTCGTGTCCAAACAATTGTAGGACATCTTGTCATATTGAAAACGGAAAATGTAGCACAGGATGTTTAGGCTACAGAGATCCACCACTCTGTTCTTCTGGTAAGTTTGTAAAAAAGTAAAACAATAATACAGGTTTAATATATGAAAAAAAAACTTATATAGATGAACTATGTAAATTGAATTGTGGGGCATATGTAAGTATTGTTTGTTTGTTACCTATGGAAATCAACATCCTTTGGCCAATGTTAGAACTTTTCCTTAAATATTCCTTAGATCACGGCGAGTACTGTTGTGAGTGTTAAAAGACCATTCCTAAATCAGATGGCAGTAAAAATATTTTTATAGGGCAAAATGTATAATTACAAAATACTTGACTAGATTTAGGTCAAAATAATATTTTTTTCGATTTATCTATCAGACAGAAGACTTGTTCCTAGCGTTTAGTTAGGTGCTGACGCTTATGTTCAAATTGTGTGTTAGGGCCTCTTTTGGCCTTGGGGGTGTGCTGTGTTAATTAGCTGCTCCAAGTTCTATTTGTTGTCACGCTTGTTCTCTAGGTCTACTGAGTGACATTACCATAATGTGTAGAATGACGAAGATACCTCAGTCTAGCAGACTATACGTTTATTTTCCATAGAATACAATAATAATAATTCTAGTTTTCAATTGCAATTCTCACCACAAATATAAATTACACAGAGTTTCAAATATTTATAAGTTAACACTTGATCTCAAATCACAATCAAACGGACAGAGAAAATTATTATACATCCGTACTCTGCTGGTGTTCTACACTAGCTTATTTAACCCTTGATTTCCTCGTGAGTCTCAATGATTTCCTCGTGAGTCTCAATGATT
>JADKLZ010000130.1:5163638-5175961 GCA_021533235.1 Biomphalaria straminea | reverse complement strand
TCTATCTATCTATCTATCTATCTATCTATCTATCTATCTATCTATCTATCTATCTATCTATCTATCTATCTATCTATCTACCTATGCGTATATCTGTCTATCCGTACAATACACCAAACAATATAAGTAAATACAACCTCCGCATTACAATATTCTAATTATTTACATATATTATTTCATTTCTCAACAAGTATGAACAGATAAGTAGGGGGAACACTATAAAAACTATAATAAAATGTCAAAAAAAAGTAATATTTTTAATAAGACTATTTATTTATAAGATGAAATGAGTTCTTAAAGGCAAAGCCTTGACAACAGATTTACACAATTACAAAGAATAAAATATTTAATTGGAGATAAAATGACCGGGAATGAAATGACTAGGGATAAAGTGACCAAAATTGAAATAACAGTGGATGAAATGACCAAAGATGAAATGACAAGGGATGATGTGACCAAAGATATAATGACCGGTCATCCTTTTGATGTTAATAATTTTCACTGTCCTAAAGGTAGTGTCATAAAGAATGTAGTGTGATTTAAATTATGAAACGCATTGTACATATCCTTTTTATAAATTTCTTTATAATCTAATAAATAAGTATTATTTATCCTACAAAGCCTTTTTTTGATGTGTAGTTTTACAATTACAAATTTTCCGAAAAAAAAAAGATTATAATGGAATGCGGTCCTACATTTAAACAAAATATAAACTTGTATATTTTTATTTTCTAGCTATGTAGATTTTTTTTAAAGTTTACATTTGATTGTCGAATGTAGTTAATCATTTTATTTATATGTCAATTTAGCCTGTAACAATACCTTCTATGGTGTCAACTGTTCCAAACCATGTTCAGGCCAGTGTGAGAATAATACTTGCAAAGCTTTTACAGGAGAATGTTTCAATTGCAAACCTGGCTTCAAGGGATTATATTGTAATGAAAGTAAGTAGGTCTAAAAAACAAATAGAAATGTATTCAAGTGTAATAATTTATGTCATAAAATGACAATAAATCTTCTCAAAAAAATTAAAACGGAACTATAATTAATATTTAAAAAAATGTTTTTCGAATAGTAAAGATTATTACTACAGGTACTATCTTTTTTACCAAAAAACAACAGACCAGGGCGATTAAAATCTATCGTTTTGTCAGTCGAAATGGGCCTTTTCCAAAATAATAAGAGACTCGAGAACCTCTTATTACAATTATTATTACTATTACTATAAAAGTAAAGTATCAGACCTTCTACTAAATGATCTGGGTAATAAATTGGACCCTTTACAATTTGCTTACCAAAAGGGTAAAGGTGTAGACGATGCTATTCTAAATATTTTAAATTGTGTGTACAAACATCTGGACATACCTAACACTTATGTAAGATTGTTTTTTTATTGATTTTTCATCCGCTTTCAATACAATACAACTTCATTTACTCATTGAAAAGATGAAAACATTGAAGATTAGTCCATATATTATCCTATGGGCTAATGATTTTTTGACCCAGAGACCTTAGAGGGTTAGGGTAAACAATGTTATATCAAATGCACGCATAGTTAACACAGGGGCGCCCCAGGGGGCTGTGACATCGCCATTATGGTTCATTTTGTACACCAATGATTTTCAATCCCATAGTCCTTTTTGCTCTTTCACAAAATTCGCTGATGATGCGGCTCTTCTTGCCCTGCTCTCAGAGAGTTCAGACATAAACGAGTATTTTAGAGAAATAGACCACATTGAAAGGTACTGTAAAAATATTTTTTTTATTATTAAATGTAAAAAAAAAACAACATAGAAATGATTATCGATTTTCGTAGGGAAAAGAAGGAAAATGATATTGTAACTGTAGCTGGAGAGACCATTGAAATAGTGCAAACTTTTAAATACCTTGGTACTATTCTAGACAATAAATTAAATTTTACAGCAAATACAGATTATATCAGCAAAAAAGGGCAGCAAAGATTACGATTACTGAGAAAATTGTCCTCTTTTAATATTAGCGAAAAGGCCTTGGCTATGTTTTATCACGCTCACATCGGCAATATTTTACATTTCAATATCACTGCCTGGTATGGCAATCTAATCACTAAGAATAAAAATAAACTCCAGAGAATCCTAAATGCTGCTGGTAAAGTCATTGGCAAAAAACAAACCCCATTAGGGCAGCTGTTTGAGGCAAACATCCTTACAAAATCTAAGAAGATTCTAGAAATAAAAAATCTCCCTTTGGGTCAGGATTTCGTTATTTTACCATCACAAAAGAGATACAGGACAACGATAGCAAAGACAAACAGACACAAAAACTCTTTTGTTCCTCTGGCAATCAGATCATTAAATAGAACCAATATAATGTAAACTTTTCATATGTAAATTGTGAGTGAGTCTGGTGTGAATGTACATTTTTTTAAAATAATGTTTTGTTTTGTATAATGCACACATTGTAAGACAAATTTCCTTACGGACAATAAAGATTATTATTATTATTATTATTATTATAAAAGAACGAGTATTCTTTCTCTGGCGCAGCCAGGGTCGAGTTTCGTTAAAGGGAAACAAAATTCATTGTAGTCCCTTTATCAGTTTCCACTGAGGAATTTTCTGATGATGTGGCAGGTCTGCAGCAGTACCGCCCTCTGACAGGCAACGAGAATGTTCCTAGGAATGCCAAGGGCCTTGAAGGTATCTGTGAGGTCAGTTGTTATTATCCCCTCGGTTGATATTGTTAGGGTTAGAGATTATATTAGTTTATTTAGTTAAGATATATTTTGTGTACAGTTTTAGCGACAGTAAAAGTAGTGACGTAGAGAGACAGACTAATGACGTAGTAGACTCAGAGCGACAAGAAGGTAACATGGCGGGTTTTCTATATTAGAACTAGGAGTTAGTAGATTAAGGAATATGTTATAGTACGACATAGACTGTGTCCTTTTGACGAATAAACCTTGTGAAAAGTTATCAAGTGAACTTAGTTGGTTATTTATAGTTTTAGTCTGTTGCTGTGTGTTTAACGAACTCGCGGTTTAAATAGTGTGGTATCTAACGTGATACACAGTTCAATAATAAGGTTGCTGAGAAATGTGGTAGATTCCAGAGGAAACGGTAAGCGAAGGAAGACATAAACCTAAACTTATGAAGGGGTTGGAAAGTTGGGGATGCCTCAAGTATCACTTGTTTAAACGTTATAATAGGATATTAATGCATGATTTATTGTATGTATTCATAACAGGAAAATGTCATGGTGTCAAGATGTGAGATGGTACTTGGCATCGTAAACATCGTAAACAACGTTACTGTGACGTGATGAACTTAACTTTGTACAACGTAACTTGAATCTTGTACAACATAGCTTGAACCTCGTACACGGCAGTTGTCTTTGTACAACGTAACTTGTGGTGACTACAACATATTTTTTCGTACTCATGGACTGTTGAACTTTGTGCAGAAAGGTACACTATATTTCACGTCATCTACCACATTTCTCAGCAACCTTATTATTGAACTGTGTATCACGTTAGATACCACACTTAGCGATTGTGTCAGAGACTTTATGGACTGTTTAGTGTTGTATTTCACAGTGACATCGTGGTATTGAACTTTGTTGGATATCAAAGGGATTGGATTTCAGGAAAGAACTATATGACTTTGGTGAAACGTACCGTGATTGGACTTACTGCAGTGTCATGGCAGTGAATGAACTTTATGAGATATCAGTTAACTAACTCGCCTGAGATGTTTGTAAATGAACTTTCTTGAGACGTCAAGATAATATATTTATTATTTATGTTCATTTTTCCCATACTTATTGTATTTGTTTTTTCAAAATCAAAATTGGCCTTGCTATTGTAAAGACATTTGACTGTAATTATTTCAAAATTGTTATACAATTTTTTTTAGAAAGGGGGGAGGAAATGTTAGGGTTAGAGATTATATTAGTTTATTTAGTTAAGATATATTTTGTGTACAGTTTTAGCGACAGTAAAAGTAGTGACGTAGAGAGACAGACTAATGACGTAGTAGACTTAGAGCGACAAGAAGACCAATATGGCGTTAGTGTAGAAGTAGGCTAAAGTAATAAGTTTTAAAGTGATAGTTTTAAGACTGGACGGATTTCCCAGTATTGTTGAATAAAGAGTTGTTTATATAGTCAAAAGCATTGTCAGCTATATTCTAAGATAGATGTGTGTGTGGCTCACCTAGAATAGATAGAAGTATAGATATAAACGAAGTCGGATAAATTAGCACACAACAATATGACAATGGGGTATATTGTTGTTTTAGAAAGCTTCCATAGACGCTTAATCTCCAAGCCTAGGTTCCCATATTTTCGTTGTTTTTCTAACTCAGTTTTTCTTAAGTTGTGAGATAGTGGTACTGCAATGTCGATAATCGTAGCGACTTTTTCCTTTTTATCGATGAGCAGCAGATCGGGGCGATTAAAATCAACTGTTTTGTCGGTCAAAATAGGTCTATCCCAGTACAGCAGATAATCAGTAGACTCGAGAACCTCTTGTGGTGAGTATTTGTAATAAGGAGGAGTATCCTTCCCGATCAAATTGTGTGTCAAAGCCAAGTATTGGTGTATTAGTTTTGCAACTTGGTTATGGCGACCTAAGTAGGCAGATTCCGATAGGGCTGAACATCCTGCCATTATGTGTTCAATTGACTCACCAACATTTCCACATTTTCGGCATTTGTCAACAACATTGAGTTTTAGGATATGTTTCTCGTAATTTTTTGTCCTAATTACTCTGTCCTGTATTGCTGTAACAAAGCCTTCAGTTTCAGGGTAGAGATGACCTGCTTTGAGCCACGCTATTATTATTATTATTATTATTATTATTATATAGGGCAGATGATGTAAAAGGAATATGTTTCTGACGCCCACGGTTAACGTGTGTCAGCGCAATGACCAACCGCCATTACATTTCCCCCAACTTATATCAGAAACCAGTTAAATCTGTTGTAGTCGACTATTATAAAATGCCCCAAAACTTCCGGCAAAGTCAAAACTGATTTCCCCATATCCTACTTGGCCTGGGTAACGTATAGAATGACTAGAAATGTTTTGGGCAGTGTGTGAAATGCTTATTTTAAACTATATTATTGGTGGCATTAATTTCTTGTAATACTATTTCTTTTTTTTATTTATTATAAATAATAAAACCCTTTTTTTTTTAAAGTAAAGTGATTGTTAAAATATAACTGTAAGTGTGCATGCTTTGTAAAACTGTATTAGGTAACAAGTTCATACACAAGATGTTTCATATTTTGCTGTATCAAGTGTCAAAGTGGATAGTTCCTATACGTCATCAAGGCAACTACGACTACAGCTATTTATAGTTATTTTATCAAGTTAAACAAGGCTTCAATGCATCGATTTTTGTCTGAGATATTGAGACGTTTTTCGTTATTGAAAAAAATTGTTAGTATGTATGTATTAAAACTCTTCTTAAAATGAACTCTATAGTCAACTTAGCTGGCAATTTTACAAAAAAAAAAGGAATGATTTGTTAAATAATTATAATAAGATATTTTGTCAGTTAAATTCCTACCATTAGTTTGAACTTACTAACTGTCCAGTCCAAATAAAAATAAAAAGAGCATAGAGTAATATTGCCTAAGGAAGAGATATTTTCCTCACTAACTACTATTGGAAGAAAATTTCGGACACGAAGCTGCATTTTTTATTGTACGAATAAACAGTTGTAAAAAAGGCACTTAGTCTGAGACAATTTTGATGAACACAATAATTAATTTACAGTCAGTTAGTTATTTACTAATATTTTTCATTAAATACTTTGTTAGCATAGTTTGTCTCTTTTATTGTCCTATGGTTTTAAAGGTTTTGTTGTAAGCCTCAAGGGAGGGGGTAACAAAAGATATTTTTTTATGAAAATAAAAAGCCCAAGAAAAAGTTGGGAATAAAGACAGTTTAACCCTCTCAGTAAATCATACTTTTAAATTTCTCATTTTATTTAGTAAGTAAAAGATTTTTTACTAATGTTTATTACTATTTTAAGATACAATTTTTGAGTTAAAGAATTATTTAACAAATGGCATATCGAAATTCCATCTAGCATAGAGTAATTAAGATATGGACCTAAAAAGATATTTTGTTTTAAAAAATGCTGATGGGAAGCGTGGTCGAGAGGCTAAGAGGCGCTTGAACTTGGCTTGGCTTGGCTACCTAGAAGGGGGCTCGAGGTTCGACACCCGACTCGGGCAGAGTTGTGTTTACTGAGCGCCTAAAGGCAGCACGGAAAACCAACTCCTAGATACCCCCTCCCCCCCACTGGTCCACAAATGAGGATGGACCAAAGCGCTCTGAGCATGCTATAAGCATGAAAGTAGCGCTATATAAAAGCAATAATAATAATAATAATAATAATAATGATCCTTTTTGGTTTACTTATTTTTATATTATTTATAAATATCTTTCTAATTAGACATTTATTATTGTGCTTTACACAGAACTAGTCATTCTAGAAAATGCAAAGGAAAAGTGCGAAAGAGAGAATCAATTCATACTTTGCCCCAAAACTCCAGGGATCTGCACTTTGCAGTAACATATACATGCAAGAATGAAATGAACAAGTATTTTTAAGACTCGTCACTAATGTACGAGTGTCTTTTTTTGCTCGACCATCTTTCACAAATTGTCTTTGTGTTATTTCAATAACTGTGAAATAAGTAAAGTAGTTAATTTTTTAATGTTTATTTTTCTATTTAAATTTTATTAGCCTGCATCCCTTCTACTTTTGGTGCTAACTGTAAAGAAAGATGTTCGTCCAATTGCACAGATAGCCTGTGTAACTCTACAACTGGACAATGTATTTCTTGCATGCCTGGCTTTTTAGGGGATTTCTGCAATGAAAGTAAGTTACAATATTTCACAAGCACTTGCAGATTTGAAACTTCATATTTTAATATGGTTAAATTTGACACATTAAAGTAGTTTTTTAAATACTGTTTTTTAACATTACATTTGTATCGATCTTTTCTTTAATGTGCGCAATATAATCTATAAGCACACATTATTTAACATATAAAGGTATAGACTTATAGAATATAAAATAGAGTATATGTAAGAACTAAAAAAAAATGCATTTTTTTGGATTATGGGTGACTTTAACCTACCTGATATAAATTGGAAAACATTAACCATAGATAAACACAAAAACCTGGATGAGTTTTTCATAGAAACTTTAGTCAAACCTAAGTTTAGATCAAATCATTAAAAAAAAAAAAAAAAACTAGATTAAACAATGCCTAAAATCAACAGACCTTGATTAGTAGTAGATTAAGATATTATCCCTGGTCTATCAGACCATGAAATCATTACATACACAATCATATAAAAACATTAGCCAATACAAAACCTAAGGTGCATATAACAAAAAACAATCGCAACCTAAAACTACACCAAGCTGCAGTAAACTTTTAACAAACATTCTTATCATAGTAAAGACGTTTGCAAACCAGTAAATGACCTCCTGAATTTCATTAAAAACTATCTTAAAAACATTATAGAAAATCACATATTGATGTACAAAGCATTCTAAAAATTGTATTAACCTATTTTCGCAGTATTTTATGTTAGCTATGAATATGTCGACTGAAAGGAAAACTCATTATCATTATCTACTTTCATTTTCATGGAATAATATAAATGTAAAAGGGAATATCTCAATATAGTTGACATAGATTTAAATTCAATGCACTAGATTAGTGGTGCACAAAATTGGGGCACGGGTCCTATCCGGCTTTCCGGCTTTTGTGTGTGGAAGTTTGTTTAATATTACACATAACAAATGGCACAACCTCAGAAAATAATTATCTAAGTTCATATATTTGTATCAATTAAATATACCGATCGAAGTGAACAGCTAAAAAAAAAAGAGTTTTAGTGTCTATCATTTTTTGTGATCGATGATCAGATTCGTTGTGATGGTAAAAAGTTAAAATCTAAATGAGATGGTGTTTTTTTTAATGTTTTAATTATTCTTTTATAGATCTTATTTCATATTATAGCTTACTAAGTGGGACATAATACACTCTTTTATTTTTTTTTTTTTTGAAAATGCAGTGTTCCTGCTTTATTAAGGGTTCAACAAGAACAACTCTGTAATTTTTATTGGTAGTCAATATTTTATGTCTCTTGTTAAGAATAATATTGTTGTTTTTAGTGTGTATTAGTATTAAAGCATTTATTTTAATTTATCTTATTCACAGCTTGCAACGCTACATCGTGGGGCCGGGATTGTTTAAATACTTGTAGCAAGTTATGTCTGAATGGAATATGCAACTTTATGGATGGGACATGTTTTTATTGTTTTAAAGGAAAGTTTGGACAATTTTGCAACGGTAATATAATATTTTAATACTTTTTTTTAAATGTTTATCTCGAAGACATATTGTGGTAATTTTCTTCCATTATTAATAACTTAAAAAAAATATTTTAACGACCAAAATATTAGTACGTTAAATTTTTAGATGTATTCTTATGATATTTTTAATAATACGTTAGTATAGAAGTATATGAATGTTTACAATAAATACCCGTAGCGTGACCAGCCCCTCGGTGAAATGACCTAGTAGTGTGGTCAACACCTGAATGTAATAGTGTTTATTCTGCTTCGGCGCTCCGCTTTACGATATACCAGAAAATCCATAGCCATTACCCGATGTGCTGATGCAAGACTTCAAAAATACAAATTAAATGATTCTTAAAAAAAATTACGGCGCGACAACATCAGATCCGCAAACGTACGGAATAACGTGTTGGCAAGGCAACGCTTCATTTAAACTGTTGCGCCGTCTAGAAAACATCATAAAAACGGCTTTAAAAATTACACGCAACATTGTAATATTTTTAGAAACTTTTTAAACAAAAGTGTCTTAGAAAAATCGAAATATTCAACAAAGACAACGGCAACCCGCTTTATCAGAGCAACGTCAGGTCGTCGCGATGTCGGCGACTGCTATTAATCATGACAAGAACAGAGCGGGACAAAAACTCTTTCGTACCTTTCTCGATAAGACTACATTAACGCCACTCGTTGATCAGGAAACATGAAAAGGACCAAGATGCCTGTGTGTAGTCGCTGAGTAAACTCTTTATGTTGTTTTCTATTTATGTATGCATTTTTGTGTTGTTGTCTTTATATGAGAAAAAGAGTCATTGTAATCACAACGAATTTCCCTATCCAGGCTCTCCGCAAACTGCACCATACACCATACACCAACTTAAAGAACTTGACAACTCCGGGCTCCAAAGTAACGTAATAGTTTAATTTAAATAAAGAACAGCCAATATTGTACAATAGGCAACTCGTATACTGTACAAATAGCTTTCCGATAACACCGTATCGCCGCATCAACTCTCGCACTGATCTCTCCGTCTCGTTCCGTCTTGCACTGGGTTCAACAGTTCAGGACTGACTTCACACACTTGGGCTCGTTGTGTTGGATCACAGATCAAGATCAAGACGCCAGTCGTCTCAACTGTACAGAACCACACCGCTGAACTGTGCTGTAGCCGACCGTGCTCTGAACCTTCTGTCGTGAACCCCTTTCTGAACCGTCTTGACTGTGACACGTCCGCTTTTTTATATAGAGTCCCTGCTGGCCTACTAGAACCGGACAGAATGCCTCTCGATGTTTCTGAGTGGTCAGTTGACTACTATTCTCGTGACGCTCCTGAGTTCTGTTCAAGACGCCGATATTTCTCAAAACGTCACTTGAAACTTGACTCGGCTGACCGTCGTAACTCATCACGCTGGATCTCTCGTTTAGCGCTGGCCTGGGGCAATTTGCGTCGGCTGACTACACAAACATCACTACCCCCATCTGTGCCACCACCAGGTTTATAACAATATATATATATATCGAGAGAGAGAGAGAAAGAGAGAGAAATCCGGACAAGCAACACTCGAGCAAAGATCTCTTTCCTTTTACTGACAGAAGATTAATGCCTTGATAGTTGGAGCAGTAAAACATGCTACCCTTTTTTTTTTCTATAGTGGTATAATTACGGAATCTCATTAGTGGACGATGTGTTATCTGTGTGCCAATGTGGCGTCAGAGCCGGTAGAGGTAATCCTGACATGATATTGGTTTTGCGACAGTTACTAGAAAAATGCAAAGATCAGAACCTAAGCCTATACGTTCTTTTTGGACCTAACCAAGGCTTTCAACACTGTAATTTGCGATAGCTTGTTGAGGATTTTGGCCACACTCAGATGCCCACCTGTGACAAGTAGGTCAAGGATGGTGGCCGTTTAGGTGTCTAGGGGGTTTAGATTATTTGAGGACCTTAACTTGCACATAAGGACTACAGGCACAATGTTATGAATGCAGGCAACAAATACTTTTTATGTAAAACATATGTACAGTTTAATAATAAGAATAAAATAAGTAAAAGGTAAAATTCTGTACAGTGTTAGGGCGGGGCCTAATTATTTACATAAATGGGACTATCATCATAAGAAATGAGATACAAGTGGTCTGAATGTCATAGGCTTTGTTGCTTAGCTTTGAGTCCTATGCTGCTCTGACGAGATCGGCGTGACTGATGCTGAGTTGTCTGTGGGTGGGCTGGCTTAATCGGTCCTAGCGCACGGGACAGTCCAACTATAGATAGCTGCAGGGGCGGATCTTCTGGCATGCGGTTGTTGGTCGGATTCTTCTGAGTAGTGAGTAAGGCAGGTATCTCCAGATCTGGTGTCAGCAGACTGGTATCCGCGTTACGAGGTTAGGGCTTCCAAGTAGGAGTAGCCTGTAATAAAAGCTGCAACGAGATTCGTAGATCGGCTTAGCCATAATGATGACACTGGGGAGGTAGACGCTTTTCCATGAAGGACACCTTCAGAATGATTAAATAGAAACCACAATCTAGTTTCATAATAATAAGGGGAGTTAATCCAATAAATATTACATCTCATCAGGGGAGAAAATAATGACAACAATAGTGAAGTCCCACAAGGGCGATAACACATAGTAAAGTAAAAATGATGTAAAGAAACTATAACTTAGTTTCACAGTTATCCAAGGGAGCTAATACATGGTATTAATAGAAATAGTAGAAATTGTATTTCGTCAAGGGAAACTACAAGTAGCGTTAAATTGTAAGACGCACCTTGTCACGGTGATATCATTACGAGCCGCTTGGATCGAGAGATGAAAGGGGAAGGGGGGTAGAGGAATGGCTGATGGTAAGTGACCAAGTCGCTATTGTTTACATTTGGCCGTTGGGCCCGAACAATAGAGCACGCTTGAATGGAGACAGGGCTCGTTCAAGGAACGTTATCTCTAGAAGTTGAAATTAAATACAAGGGGAAATAATTCATATCTATTCTGAGCGCAGGGTCAGTGCGCCATTTAAAATCAAGGTGATCAACCGAGATAAGATAATGATATGATAAGACAAATAAGATAATGTTTACATGGTTTTACCTAAGTGATATAATCTGGCCGACAGGCCGACAAAATAGAATATAGCACACAAATGATTACGGCATTCCTTGTCACGGAATGAGAGTAAAATATACTTGGTAATATGACATGTTACATAAATATTATGATAGTTCCCGGTCAAGGAATTTATCAATAATGGAAATAGGGCTCGAGCTGAGCGATGATTTATCAATGATAAATAATAGTAGCTAAAGAGCTAAATACACGTTGCCAGAATTACAAATAATTCTAGTCCAGATAAAGTGGATGACTTTGACTATTTAGTCGTACAAGTCATGATAATAAAATATGATACATAAAGTGACTACTTACATAATCCAAGATAAGAATTACACAAATATGTACACAAATATAATGCACTAAATAAATTCACAAATATATAAATACACATAGTAAGAGGCCATTAAACACAAACCATATAAAAGCTTACCACCAGTCCAATATTATGAAAGATATGAAATGAATATAGTGAGCGAAAGCTCGTAAAGCTCGAAACAGAGAAGTATATCCTTTCAGCTCCTCAGAATGAAATGAGAATAAGATTATTCGCCATGTGTAGTTAAAATGGCTAAGGTGGACAAGACATGGGATGGGCTAGCTATTACGCATATCCTGTCGCGTGGTCAAGGAGGCGGGACTTCCCAGGTGTTTAGACCGTCTGCCATGTCTAGGAGAAGATTATCGCTTGACATTGCCGCGCTTTCATGTGTGGACCTAGGGATGGGCTCTTATCGAATGATATCGCCAATATGGTCGGACGACAGACCGTTTGTCTTACGCGACAGGGATTACCCGCGCGAGACAGTCCTTGTTATCGACTTGAAGAGGGTTCATTTGAATTGACCCGTT
>JADKLZ010000130.1:5139757-5163628 GCA_021533235.1 Biomphalaria straminea | reverse complement strand
CAGTCCTTGTTATCGACTTGAAGAGGGTTCATTTGAATTGACCCGTTTCCCGAAAGGGGGGAGGTGCGGCAGGATGTAGGTCAAGATATTTAGGGCTGTGTTTTTTCTTGTCGACAAAGAATGTGCTAGACGCGTGTGTCAGATTAAGAAATTACACGGATGCCTAGAGAAAAAGGGGGTGGAGGTAATAGCTTTAGATAGCCATAAGGGCTAAGCGGAGATAAAAAAAAATAAGATAGCAAAATAAATTAGTTTAATGCCTAGACCGAGTGATACCTCGAGTGGGCGATATTTATTTTTGTCACACCACCTACCTTCCTATCCATTCTCAAGCAGTTTGACATGGGACAAAAAAAGCCAGATCAGACACAATGGTGACATGTCTGATCTCTTCCCAATAGAAATCGACGAGAATCAGGACTTTGTACTTGCCCTACTCTATTCACTATTTTCTTTGGCGTAATGCTGGTTTCGTTCAGACGGCAATATGTTCAATCCTAAACGTCTACTATCCCATACAAAAAAACGAAATGTTCAAAACGGAGCTTACCTATTCCGATGATTGCGCCCTGCTAGCTTACAATGAACATGACCCACAGAACGCGGTAAACGAATTTTCATACGCTCATGCCTGTTTCAGTTTATCTATAAACCTCGTGAAAAAAAAAGTCCAGAATCACCCAATAAAACATACTCAGCCCAAAAGATCACCTTAAACGGACAGCCCCTTAACGTGGTAGACCACTTCACATATATGGTTAGTATAGTATTAAATGACCTCTCACTTTCAACGAAAGTTAATAATCAGGGCCAGTAACGCTTTCGGATTCCTTCAGGCGAGAGTTTAGCGGAACAAATCACTTCACCTGCCTACAAAAATCAGTGTCTGCCAGGCAGTGGTTCTCTCAAACTTTCTATATGGAGCTTAGACATGGGTACTATACAGAAAGCAACTAAGACTTCTTGAGTGCTTTTACCAAAGATGCCTGCATGAACATACAGTGGCAAGACCCTACTACAAACAGCGATGTCCTTGCGAACGCTGGTGTGGACTGTATAGAGGGACTTATTATGGTGTGACAGTTACGCTGGGCAGGGCACATATCCTGTATGGGAGACAAACGTATGCTAAAAGCAGTCTTTTTTGGTGAGCTAAAAGTGGTCGACGTAACAGAGGCGTTTATGTGAGCTATGAAGACTAGCTTAGGCGTCAACTTTCCGTAGCTGGCATAGAAGAGAGCACCTTGTTGCATGTGGCTTTACAACGAGACAGCTTGAGTTCACTTACAAAGGCGGGGAATACACTTTATACACCAACAGAAAATCCGCGGCCTAGGACAAACGCAGACGTCAAAAAGTAAATCTAGATCGAACACCTGCGTACAAAGGTTATTCTTGCCCTAGTTGTGGCAAAATATGTAGTTCGCAGCTGGAGCTGCGCAGCCACGGGAAATACTGTAGTCCTCACTAATCTTCGAATATATGTATATATAACTGTTCTAATGTTTTTTTTGTTGTTTTTTTTTGTGTGTAGACCTTTAGCCATTTATGGAAATGAGCAGTGTGATCAACTGTCCATCAATTATAAAACAATATGAATAAAAACGATATTTTAGTTTGAACAAGAATTACCTACTTAATTTATAACCCTTCCAGGTATTGCAAACCTCGCCGTGATATAAGGAGTGATATTATTTTATATCTTGAACTCAAGTAGAAATCTGCGTATTCATATTGTTAAAATCTTTATGAAAACATTTTTGAGGGTGGAGAGAATGTGTATTTATATAATAAAATAAACGTAAAAGTAGATTTATAGTTATTATAGGGACTTTTTTTTTGTTCGGAAAATTAACACTAAATCAGCAGGAAATTCGTAAAGTTATCGTTACACAATAAAATAAATTAAAATTAGCTAGGAAAAAGTTATTTATGTTTAGAAGTTGTGGAATGTTTTACAAATAAGCAAGAAACGTCAAAAATATAAAAAGTAGTTTAATAAATGTATACCTATTTTTGGGTCACCCAGTATGGTATAGTTTATTATCGTCAGAACTTTTAGGGTTACATGGAAAACGGCTGTGCTTAGTATTCTATACCGTTGATCATGTAAATACGTTTTTTTTACATGCTTGCTTTTTCTGTTAATAGGAAGGTCATGCTTAAAGTGTTAAAATTATATTAATTCCTGTTTAGTAAAGCTGATATAATTATAAAAAAATCAATGCCATCTTACAAAATTAAACTTCTTATACATCTTATACATCCTTTGTACTGTCGCGTCTCTACATTCCGTAGCATTCGGAGATGGCTTAACACTATGACATTACATAACCAAGCGCTCCACGAATTGATTCTGATTTAAAATAACAATCTGCTGTATAATTTTAAATGGTATAAATGCTTATATAGTTATAAAATTAATGTTATAAATGAATCATCTTCTAAATAAAGTGTTTGGACAGATTTGCTAGTAGATCATGGTACGTCATTCCACTCTAGGTGGAAAAAAAAATGACGAAATCTGCTTATAACTATTTTCTTCGACTTTTTAAGATCTCACATATTCATTTTTCTAAACAGCTTGAACTCTTTCTCTCCGATAGGATTTTTCGTTTTGCTCATTTGTATTGTTATGATTAAGCTTCAATTATTTTTTGTGTTTGTTATCAGAAAATGTTATATTTGGTCTTGAATAAAAAGAAGATGCATGCACATTGTAAACAACACAAATTTGAGTCTATAAATTCAAAAACCTATTTAGTTTAACGGGAGTCAAATAAACGTTGTCATCGTCAATTAGGAGAGAAAAAGTTTAGCAGCTTAAACTATTTTACAATAAAGTTTCCTAGCTATGTAGTCATTTATTTTTTTATGTACTTAAGTTTCAAAACTTAAGTTGTTTGCTTTTAATTTTTAACAATTATTTTTTTTACAAAATAATTGTATTTTATTTGTTGTTGTCTTTTAATACAAATTTTTTATGCTTTTAACAAAACAGAAAACTGCTCAAATCAGTGCGCGAATGGGACGTGTGACTCAACAAGTGGAAAATGTTTTGCTTGCATATCAGGCTATGAAGGAGACACTTGTAGTAAGTATTAGAACTAATTTGATCATAACTGAATAGATATAATTTCTAACAGCCAAACTGATATTGAAAATAGATTGAGTGTAAATATTTCTACTCTTAATTTAAAGTCATGTAAGAAGGTACTAAACAGAAAAGAAACTGCAAAATATTTTCATTGAAGCCCTTTCTTTTTTTCTGTTTATGTCATAATATACTTATAATAAATAGTATAACTGTATCGAGTATAGGACCAATACTGAACGAACGATCAAGGTGTAGAAATAAATAATAATCCTTTTGTTGACAAAATAGGACAAATTATTACAATAAATATAAATGTCAGTTTTGGTTATCTAGCTCTGGCATGCTGGGGTCACTGTCTCCGCCATTGCCTTGCACTAACTTGCAGAGTTTAGTGTTGCGCCTATGTTATAATGTAGGTTACAGCTGGGACTGCACAGCCACGGGAAACACTGTATTCCTCACTAATCTTCGGATTCGAAGACTAGCCTATTATTATTATTATGTTATAATGGGTTCCACTATCTTGCCAATAACACAGGGTCACATTGCGTGCCACTCTCTACACAATGAAGGTTTATTAAAGCTAGTCCTTTTAATGTTTTTCGTTTTGAAATAATTGTTCGTAGATATTTTGTAAGTAAGCGACAACAAGTCCCCCACCCCACCCCGCAATCTGCGATAAATTTGAACTGTGAGGAGATGACAGATTAAATATTCTAAATAAAGCCACGTTATTACAGTTGATTACTGTAACATAATTAGAAAGAAACGTAAAGATAACTAATAGATATAAATACTTTTTTTTCAATAATAGATTATAAATATTATTCATTGCATAATATATATTTATGTTTAACTTGTATTCCACAGAGGTGAAATCGGATAACCATGGTGCAAATGAAACTTCCCTAGGTGTAATCATAGGTCCTATAATAGGAGGAATAGCTTTAATACTAATTATAGTGTTGGCTATAATATTAATACGGTATTTTTATCATTAAAATATTACTAAAGTTTCATAATGTTATAGCTAATTTGGTGTGGATAATTAAGTTCAAATAAATATACTGGCTCTCAAGCAAAACATCTAAAGCTCTAGCCACAGTGAAAACTGGGGTTTATCCTAAATTCATAGTTTTTATTAATAGTTGGGATAAAAATAAAGGAGGTTTGGTTGTTGTGCTAGCCACATGACATCCTTGTTTACTGTCATAGAAGCATAAGCTTTTTCGAAATATGCTCAATTTAGCACGAAAGGAAAACTTTCATTCATATCTGCCATCAGTTTACACTTATGTCGTATTTAAAAGTCCAATGACAAAATTAGAATTCTTTCCTTTCAAGAACTATTTATTGTTTGATCAAGGTGAAATTTTTGCACAAACCTTATTAGTTTGTCCACTTACATGTGTTGGATACAAGTAGCGATATTGTGTTCACAACATGCTAAAGATGTGTATTGCGTTAACTCTTTAATTATGTTAGGGCCATAACAAAATATACGGGGTTTTGTATTGCTTTCAAATGTTTAAAGCAAAATGTATTTCTTTGTTCTCAAGGAGAAGAAAACGACGTGGTAAACCAGTTGAAGAACAAACCCAGATCTCATCAGGACACGATGTCGCAAGACACTCCACGCCACTTGCTAAGGGAACAAGTTTTCATTTTGTTGACAATAGTAAGTTAACATACTTAAGAAAAAAATACATTGTATTAGTTATAAGTTAAGTGCAATATCGATATATGATATCTAAGAGACAAAATTAGGAGCTGGCTACTCTAAGGCACTTTGCAGCGCCCATTGCTAAATCCTGTCAGAACGTGCGACGCCCCTGCACCTCAAACTGTATCGGTACATCCGTTCTTTTAGATACATTAACTTCGTGGAGAGGGGAGAACCGATATGTGGGCGACATTGTTCCGACCACAGCTGATGTCCAGGCATTCATCTCATTCCCGTGATATGGTCCTTAGTCACTTCGCGACTAAAAGATGACTTTTTGAATGGGCATTATACATTGAGAATTATTTTTTTAAAAGACCAGCGATAGTAGCCAGATACCCATGCTGTGTTCCGGTTTAAATAGTATCAGTAAAGCGTCCCGAATTACGACGATACTCCATTCCCAACCCCTTTTTCCTCATTTATGAATGGAAGTGCCCCAACTTCCTAAAATAAGTACGCACAAACATTTCTTAGGTACATCGTTATTGTTTCTGTGGTCTACAGTTCCAATTGCATCTTTGCATGTAATGATGTCCCTACATTGCAGACAATTTTATTTAGCCGTAAACTATAGAAGTGCTTTTTTTTTTATTACATTTTTAAAGTGTCATTAGACTGCTTTAATAGAGCTATGCAGTTTCACGCCTTCTTGGTTATCTTGTAAAATCTCTTTTATTTTCACTACTTTTTATTTGTTTTAGATAAACAAAACAGCATAAACAAACCCAGTCCACCATTGCCAAAGGTGGCAGAGGCATATCAAAACCTGCTTCCCAAACCCGATGGCAATACGTCAATACCAGTTGATAAGCTGTACTCGTTTATGACAACGCTTTCCAGTGATTTCTTAATCAATCAATTTAAGGTAATAATAAATTATGACATTATTATTTAATAAATGTCCGTATTTAGTAATCAAATAACATTGGTTCGTCGTATTCATCTTAGATGACTTATTGGAGATTAATTTAGCCAAAACGTAAAATTATATTAATGAAAAAAAAAATTTTTTTTTGTATTTATGTATTTTGCATTTCTGTCCAGACACTACCAGAGAATAGCAACGTAACAACAGGCGTCGGGCTTCAAGCAGTCAACAAAAATAAGAATCGCTTTAAAAACATATGCCCTTGTAAGTGTTGTCATAAAGTTAAAAGGTGATAATAATTCTAATGATATAATCCAAGTAATAATAATTAATAATTATTATTATAATGTATACAAAAAATCAAAAAGTAATTATTTATCATAGAAATGTGTCTTAGTATGCTCCAAAGCAGATAACAAAACAATACAACGTTACAAATAAATAGACATTTAGGCTCCTTCTATAGAATCTCTCTCTCTTTCTCTTTATCATCTATGTATCTATTTATGTATCTCTATCTAAATAATCTATCTAATATATATATATTAATAATCAATCAATTATATGTCAACTATTTATCATCTATCTAACTAATCTCTATCTATCTATCTATCTATCTATCTATCTATCTATCTATCTATCTATCTATCTATCTATCTATCTATCTAGTGTAAATGAGATTGAACCATATCGCTCTGAGCATGAAAGTAGCACTATATAATAGCTTTAATTTATTTTATAATTTATATCTATCTATCTCTCTATATATAAATTATAAAATAAATTATAGCTATTATATATCGCTACTTTCATGCTCAGAGCGATATGGTCCAATCTCATTTTGTACTAGTAAAGGGGGGGGTATCAGGCAATCTATCTATCTATATATATATGTCTATCTATCTATCTATCTATCTATCTATCTATCTATCTATCTATCTGTTTGTACGTTTTTTTCTCTCTCCACTTTATCAGCTAAAATAAAGGCCAGCAATTAGCCATCGTTTTTTGTATATTTGGGTACTACAAGCATCAAGTGTTAGTCCTTTTCAATTTTTCTGTCGGAAAATTAGCATAAGACCAGATTATAGTCTCTGTAAGTCTGGTACAAGGCCTGTTAGTGGGAAGCTTTGCTAGTAAGAGTGTTATACTAATTAAATACTTATTCTAGGTAACTTTTTTATTTCATGATGCAAATGTTTGGCTTTCTACTTGTCAGATGATCATTCAAGAGTCCATCTTAAGATCAACTCTGAAAATAATGAGCACGATTATATTAATGCGTCATACATTAAGGTGAAATATACATTTTTTATTTATTTTAATGTTAATATTATTATACTAGACCGATTTGAAATATTATTAATACTGGGTTCGAATCTTGGTGAAGACTGGAATTTTTACTTTTGGAATTTTCAGTGTTAAATGAGTCCACTCAGCTCTGATGATTGCTTGACACATGATACACTTTTTAACTTGACATTTTCTGCCCTAAAGGGGTTCTTTTCACTTTACTTCACAATAAAGTGTATTACTAGGGAATATAATTTTTAATTGTTTAGCTAGACTGTGTTTTCAAAGTAATGTCTTTGCATAAATTAAAATCTGATAATTTATTGGAAGCTATTAATTTTATAAAATTTGCAGAGGTTTTTGATTCATATAAATATTACATTTTATTGCGATGTTCTGTTTTGAAACTTAGATGTGTAGCTATAAAATTACTAATATTTTTAAGCAAATAAAAAAAATATACAATGAAATAGTAATGACAAGTATGTAAGTATGTCAGAACTAGTGATCTCTAATGCGTCGTTGGGACTTCTCCTGATTGAGGAAATTAAACTCTTTTTCACCGTTATTATTATTTCACGTTTCGAAGGAATTCTTTATTTTGCTCATTATATTTTCACTCCCCTGTTATGATTAAGCTTCAATAGCTTTATTGTTTTTTATCAGGAAATGTTGTATTTGGTATATAATTAAAGGAAAATACATGCTATTTGTATATAACACAAAGTCAAGTTTATGAAATGAAACTTTAATTTAATGAGTTCAAATAAACGATGGTATCGTTGATTAGGAGAATACGAGTTAAGACTTGTATACTGGTAGGGTGGATATAGAGGTTGGACAGGAATCACATGTAACAGATCATGTGACACGTCCTTTCAGGCAATATGGTATTAGGTCAAGATTAGCGCCTCCCACTTATTTGCAAAACATATATCGACAACACCTGCCTAGAGGTCAAGCGTGACGTGCGCTAAAAAGGGGAGGGCCGCCTCGCAAGATGAAAGTAGCTGAGATGTCATCGCAAGGGATAAAGTCAACAAGGTTGATAGACACGACACTTGAATGGAATGAAAATGATGATGGTTAGATGGTCAACTTGGCGAATAGCATGGGGGTGTGGCTTAGGATGGTGAATGTGCTAAGAGAAAGGGGGGGATCTGTGGCATTTTACGCCTCGAGAGACGATCTTTTTCCCTTGCAAGCTCTTGTGTGACTAAAGAGGCCGATCCTTGATACACAGCTGCGATCGCAGGTTGGGCATATGTAGTCACCAGGCGCCGTTGCATTTTCACCCTTCTTTCTGCTTTTGTTGTATATGGCATCTGCAATCAAAGACCCCTCCTTTATGCTCTCTCTCCATGTGGATCTATCTAGTGCCACCTCTTCCCAAGGGGGGGGAATAGTCAAGGGATATGTTCACAACCTTTCACGGGGTTCTATATGTCAAATATAAAAGTATTTATGTGTAATTTGGTGAGGTCGATATTTTTTTCGCTCAGGGAATGGATCGTCACAGAGCAGATGATGTTAAGGTTGTTTCTTTTGGCAAACGGCTAATAAAAAGGGTGTCATGTGGCCAGAACAACGACCGAATGGCTTTTTTCTCAACTAAAGTCAGGTATTAATTTAAGTTAAGTGGATTCAGGGGAACCCTTAAAATCCCGAAATTCAAAATCCCAGTCTTTACGTAAATTGGAACCCAGGACTCCAGGTTTAGAAGTCATGCACTCAACCACTCAGCCAAATCGCCTAATATTTTTACCAAAGGATATGCATTATTAAGCATACTATCTGTAGCGATATCGATACACAATATGAGTTATATTATCAATGTACTTTCTCTACAGGGTTTCGACAATGATGTCAAGTTCATTGCTTCACAAGGTGAATTAATTTAACATTATTTTCTACATCTAGATATAAAATGACATACAATTTTTTTTTTGCTCTTATCTGTAGGAAATTGTGATGGGTGCCTGTGACTGTCTTTTAGTTATAAGATATATGGTTGTCGGATTACGACAGATTAATATGCAGATGTCTGAGTATTCTGGTGCGTGTGTATTTCAATGCGATTCACAAAACAAGTGGAGAGATCAATCTAAACGTCGTTGAGCAGTTTGCATGAAGATTTAATAAACATAAAGGCCACACTCGATGTTTCTGTTGATAAAATACATCCTTACCTTATGAAATCCTATTGCCAACGGATTTTTTTCTGTCTCTAAGTAGCCTCGTACCCAACTAGCGTCACTAGTCGCGTACAAAATCCGTCAATTATGGTGCGTCTCTACATAAACTAAAGAAATACTTAGTGTCTAAATAATCTATTCAAAAAATTGTTTATACAATTTTTGGGACGAACTTGTTTATATTTACTATGTGTTGTATTATTCCTTGCATGGATTGCTTCAGGGCCTAGTGAACATACAATTAAAGATTTTATACGAATGCTATGGGAACAGAATACAGAGAAAGTTGTGATGCTGACTAACTTAATTGAAGATGGCAAGGTGACTGCACTGTATTTTTCTTAGAATTTATTATTTACAATAAGTTATTGCCAAGATGTTGAACCATATTAAACTATTTTAGCAAACAATTAATTATCAACAAATGGAATTCCGTGTCTGTAGGTGAAATGTGAAAAGTATTGGCCGGACGATGACGAAAAGGTTTACGGAGAAATTAAAGTCAGGTTAATTTCAACACAAACGTATGCTGAATACACAATTCGAAAACTTGAGCTTTGCAAAGTAAGTGATCAAGTGACTATATTTAGTACATAGTTTGATTTAACAACGATAATACATACATGATATATTAAAATTATAACAGTTTGATAATAAACTTGCAACAATACAATATGTTTACAATATTTTTTTTCTGTAGAAAAATCAGACGTCTCATCAAGTCACTCAGTTTCATTTCACCTCCTGGCCTGACAAAAGTGTTCCTACAGCTTCATGGAGTCTTGTAGACTTTGAGCAAAGAGTTTTTACAGTTCCTACTTCTGAACCTATCGTGGTGCATTGCAGGTAAATCACTTTTGGCAGGTATTCTTATTTGTATGATTGATAACCAACACAATGTGTATTTTCAGTCTGTTATTATAGTAAAATGTTTGAACATGTCATTTCTCCCATGCCCAATCTCGATCGAGTTAGACTTCGCACGATTAATCATGACACATGAATCAAATAAAAAAAAAGTATAACAAGATTACAAAGATAGTTTGTGTGATACACAAACTCAGAGGCGGCCCTCGTCGGAGTCGGATCCCTGTCAGATCCACCTATTTGCAAGATGTTTCGGATGCTCCTTTAAGTCCCTGGCTCAATTCCTGTATGCTCCCATCCTTAAACTATCGCAATATTTCTGAAAGAACATTAAAGGTTAAATCATATTTTCAAAAGCCTTTAGTGTTTTTTTCTAACCGTGACGGACAGACCAACCAACAGACAAAACGCACAAATATATGTTAGTTTCATTTTAATGGGGGCACTATACAATTTTATTTTAAAAAATCTGATTTTTTTTTAAATTTAAGAAATTAGTTTAGAATCATGTCATTTCCGGTCTTTACGCTAGTACACGAAAGCCGCTGCTAAAAGTTCATTTTAAAAAATGTGCGTGACATCTGTATGTCTAGAGCATTTCTTATAGTAACATTTCCTCCCTTACATTTACGTAATTGTTTTAGAATTGATGTTTTGTTATTAAAAAATCGCTTCCATAATTAATTTTATAAATTTAATGGTTTGCGTTTAGAAAACTAAAAGTAGCCATTGCACCAAAACTTTTCAAGCCGCATTTAATGGTGAAAAAAAATATTTTTCGTATCTCTTCTAGTTTTGGCGCTCTGAGTCTGACAGACGGACAGACGGACAGACAGACATAAATTCATTTTAAAAAATGTGCGTGATATCTACATGCCAAGAGCATTTCATATAGTAAATTTCCTCTCTTAGATTTACGTAATTGCTTCACAATTGGTGTTTTGTTATTAAAAAATCGCTTGCATAATAATTTTTATAAATTAAACGGTTTGCTTTTAGAAAACTAAAAGTAGCCGTTGCACCTAAACTTTTCAAGCCGCATTTAATGGTGAAAAAATATTTTTCGTATCTCTTCTAGTTTCGGCGCCCTGAGTGTGACAGACGGACAGACGGACATTTTGCACAAACCTAATAGCGGCTTTTCCCCCTTACGGGGGCCGCTAAAAAACTAGTCAATAAATTATTGGTAATTAATAATTTGATTTCATATTAAAAAATGAAATGACTTCTACATTATTGTAAGTTGTAAATGCAGATTTGTTTCCCTTAACTTTTTTTTTTTATAAATGATATTTATGAAATTTGATTTGATCTCCTTTTTTTCAATCTCTCTTTCTCTCTGTCTCTCTTTCACACACATACACACTCTCTCTCTCTGTATTTGTCTTTCTTTATCTCTCTCTCTGTCTCTCACTGTCTTTCTGTCTCTTTGTCTTTCTCTTTCTCTCTGTATGTCTTCATGTCTCTCTCTCTCTGTCTCTCTGTATCTCTCTGTCTCTCTCTGTATCTCTGTCTCTCTCTCAAATACTTACACACTTCCCTAACCACAAAACTTTAATAATTGCCACCATATCTCAATTTATCATTCTAATCCTAGAACACATATATTTCTAGCGCTGGAGTTGGCAGAACTGGGACATTTATAGCACTACACAATGTAATGCAGCAAGCCGAGGCCACAGGCAAAGTGGATTTTTTCAATACAGTGAATAACTTGAGAAAAGACAGAATGTTTATGGTCCAGACAGCAGTAAGTATTTCGCTTTCATATTGTTAAGTAAACAATATGTTGAAATGATAGAGGAGAGATACTACATGGTATACACTAGTTGAAGAGTAGATATTAACCCATTCAATTCCAGCCTAGTCAACGGTAGATAACTTTGCAAGAAATATAGGTGGGTTCACATAAAAAAAAAAATATTTTTAAAGATTATAAAATGAATCCAACTGCAATAATATCAGAATTAATTACTTTATGTAGAAGTCTTATATATAACATCTGTGCACACATACATATGTGCATGACACATAACTTTCAAAATCAGCTTGGTCTTGAACAAGACTTGAAGTCAATTTTATAATATAAAAATATAATTCATATTCACCTCTACATTAAATCGCCTTTAATGCTCAATTGTAATCACTGATTGTCTATTATCTGAGAATAGACTTCCTGTTTGAATAATTTTCTTTAAATCATGATTACCCAAAACCATGAATTGTGGATAATGCTGAAATGAAAGCCAATCAAAACACAAATATTTATTTGCATTCTGCCATTGTTTTTCGAAATTAAATTTAGAGTTAGGCCCATTGGTATCTTCTAGTAACCTACCTAGCGAGATTTTACTTACTTGGCTATTAATACGTCACCGTATAGCAGTTTGTAGACCAAATGAAAAGTAGCCTATTTTTGCAACTTTGGGATAGTTAGCGGCCGTATTGTCGCTATGGTATTCAAATGACAGATAAGAATGTAGATGTAAGTTTGACAGATCTCATGTAGTGTCCCAGCGGTCCACAGATCAAATAATAGGTGAAAGTAAATGTAAAGTTAGATGTCAATCTGGACTGAATGAAGTTTTATAATTGATCTAATTGTTTTGTGAAGGCTAATTCTCTAATTTGAATCCTATTTTTTTATTCAGTATTCAAGAGATTACATTGCCAATAAAACATGTTTACAGTTTATACAACCGTTCACTTTAAAATTGTTCATTAAATTGTCCAATCTTGACCGTCACTTTTTTCTTTGCCTCTTTTGAGTTGGTTACTTAGATGGTATATATTTATGACGTGGAACAAAAAAGAAAACTTGAAATAAAATGCAATGTGTAACATTATTAATTGTCTTAAACTAGGTCTGATTTATAATGCATACTAATTAGCTCTTTCTCTTTGAAAAAAACCTGCTTCTATAAGATATTTTATTTAAAAATTAGATTTTGAGCTGTTAGAAAAGAAATAAATAGCCGTTGCATCAGAACTTTGAATGACAAAAAATATTGAGTTTTCCAATTTTCATTTTTTCTTCTACTTTCTGAGATCTGAAAGTAACGGACGGACAGACAGACAGGCAGACAGACATACAGACCACGCAAAACTAATAGCGTCTTTTCCCCTTTTGGAGGCCGCTAAAAAAGGAAGCAGGAAAAAAAAATTGAAAAAACAAATGTTCTTATAGCTATCTAAATTGTAAGCTCTTTTGAAGACTTGTGTCAAAAAAAATGGTGTGCTGTTCTTTTCAGTTGTTCAGCATTGTCTAGTAAGTGTAATAAATATTTTTAAAAAAATGAGAATTAAATGACATTGGAATGAGAGAGAAGAAAACAAAGAGATAAAGGGGGAAGTACTAGGGGAGAGAGTGAGAAAGAAGAATAATTATCAATTAGTAAATTACATGAAAATACTGCTCGACTCCAGAATCTTTAGACTCTAAGACAAGCCATGCGAGAAGAAGTTGTTGAGCGAATAATATATGAGAGAACGAGGATGAAGAGATATTTATAAGAGAATGAAGAGTTAAAATGGGAATATGTTGGAGGTACACACATTTTTGTTCGAAGCGAATCTTATTATGTCTAAAGTAGAACCGATTCTAATCGCATATAAAAGCTCCAATCCTCTCGTATGTGTATTGATGAAACATATTATATCAGACTGTCCACTTTTAAGATAAACGGATGTATGCAAACTCTACATAAAGCTCTCCAAAATAATTTTTTGACACTAACGGTTAGGAAACAAAAGGCACGTGGAGAGTCAGCATATATGAAGGGTCTCGGATTACACAACGGTAGTAGAAAGAAGGGTGAACATGCAACTGCGCTTGTGGATACAGATGCCCAACATTTGACCGCAGTTGTGTATTAAGAATGAGCCTCTTTAGTCACACAGAAAGTCTCTCGACACCTAAAGTGACACATATGTTCAAGGTATATATCTTACGAGTATTTCTTGTTTTTCCAGGAACAATATGAGTTTCTGCACAGAGCCGGACTTGCCGCCATTGTGTGCATGGGAACAACAGTCACGGCTGCGGCTTTTATGGACAGACTAAAACGTCTAGACGGGAAGCCGTTGTCTAAACAGACGTCACTGAACGAAGAGTTTAAGGTAATGTCTTTACACTAGTATTTATTTATATTACAAAGGGCTGTCAGTGGGACATATGTTTCTATCCCATTTCATTCCAAGGCAATTTATACATGGCCTATTCTACGGGATTTCATAATGATATTAATTTGCAAAACAGTTCACATAAAATCATTAAATTTATGAAAGTTTAGGTCTTGTGGTATACGAAATAAATAGGAATACATGTACAAAGAGACATGCAAAACGACAAAATGTATTCACTTTATCAACTTGAACACTCAAAAGTATTATCTAAATATGAAACTTAATAGCATCGACTGCCGTGGGTAATACAAATCTGTGCTGTCCCATCCCATCGGGGTGCCAGGTGTTGCATCAAGGAGCCCAGCGTTAGGATTTAAAATGTTTAGATTTTTATATGTTCAAACTCAAACAAATGAAATAAATAGTCCAATGATAAACACAAATGTACATAAAGCATAAAAAAGGAATCTCGGGATTTTTAGGGTGTCGCTGAGTCCACCCAACTCTAATGGGTACCTGACTTTAGCTGTGGAAAATAAAGGCGGTTGGTCGTTGTGCTGGCCACATAACACCCTTCTCGTTAACCGTGGGTTACAGAAACAGATGACCTTAGCATCATATCGGTCCTATAGGTCGCAAAGTCTGAAAGGGGAAATTTACTTTATAAAAAAAAATCATGCAATAATACCTAAGGTACCTTGAAAAGAAAAAAAAAACACATTGTGATGACTTTATACTTGAGTGCAGGGTCGTGCATTCCTTTTAAATTCTAGACCAAATAAAACATTCCTGATAACAAACACAAACGTTATTGAAGCTTAATCATAACAGGGGAATGAAATACTATTGAGCAAAATGAAGAATTTAGTCCAAAGATGGAGAATAATTACGGAGAGAAAGAGTTAAAATAAAGCATTTTTTTTAATCTTATATTATAAAAATGGATTTGATTGTTATTTGAAAATACTCCCCAGGCTATTTGTCATGCATGTGAAGTGAACCAAAGGAAATATGAAGCTTCAGAACATCAAGACAATATTTACCAGAACCAAGAAAATGCAATTAAGAGGTCGAAAAACCGATTCGCAGAAATTACCGCTGGTGAGTTATGTTATGGTGAGATAAGGAATTAGACGCGAAATGTTGTTTGTTTCATAAAAAGGAAAAGCTTTGACTTAGAGACTGATGAATAGCGAAAGTTAATCAGACTACCTTTAACAGCTTTAAAGAGACGCAGGTTTTATGACGTAGACATTTAGCTTGGCAACATTCGACGGTTTCCTAAACTATTATTGCCATCATTCATCATCGTCGAGTAACTTAATATTGGTGAGCCTTTAGTCTGAGTTATTTATATCGCTATTTGACTGTTACCTCCATTTCGACTTATCCACACATGGCACAGCGCGTAGACGCCTAACAATAATTAAATGGACTATTTAACTTTCAGATAATAATAATAATAATATACCCTATTGTTATATCAACCAAGGTGATAATAACAACTGACGTCATAGAGGCCCTTAACATTCCTAGGAACATTCTTGTTGCCGGTCAGTAGGCGGTACTGCTACAGACCTGCTATATCACCCAGAACATTCCTCAGTTGAAACTGTTAAAGGGACTACGATGAGTTTTGATTCCCTTTAAAGGAAATATTTCTGGCAGTGCCAGCGAATGAATACTCTTTAGTTTCTTACTTAATAATAAAACGATAGAGGTTTATCGCCCTGATCTGCTGTTTATTGATAACGCTACCAATCTTTCTCATAATATGAGATAACTGACAATGAAAAACAAAGAAAATATGTGCGCCTAGCATTGTATTGTATGATTGCTGTTTATTCAATCTTATACTAAGTATCATTCTTGTATCTCTAGATGATGTCTACAGACCCAGGTTGACTTGTTATAGTACTGAACTGAGTGATTACATTAACGCCGTTATATTGCCGGTATGTTTGTAATGCTACTATACAAGCTTTTATTGCACCCACTGCGAAGCTTATCTATAATATCTTTTTAAAGTTGGGGTTTACACAATGTACCGCTGCTTGTATAATGGTTAGTTTTGGAATCTTTTTTTTCTTTACCTGCTTTTATGTTTATGATTTTTTCTTCATAGAGTTTTAAGCATAAAGATCAACAGATTGTAAGTCAACTTCCAATGCCAAATACAGTTGTAGACTTCTGGAGATTAGTGACCCAGTACAATATCACATTAGTTGTTGCATTTGAAGTAGACGCCATGGCTTCTGATAAGGTAAAATTTTTTCACAGAAATCATTATAGATATATTGGTAATTACATTCATATAATTATAGCATTGTCTGTTTTAGGCCTAATTTGATCTAGACTAAAATATAAAATAGGAATAATGGTCTTACAAGTGTCACTAGAAAATTGTTGTCTGTGCCGTCTTGGACATATCTTCTTCTTCTTGACACTGTCAGGTAAAGTTGAGCCGTCGGCTCTTGGAACATTAGGCCAGCAAAAGTTAACAAGAGCTCCTTATCACCGGCCTGAATAAGAACAGTGTCTGGCGGCGGGTGGGTCAGACTCTTACACTTAGACCCCCACCATTTTCCTTTTCTATACCAGGCTAACCGTGCGGGACACGCAATTTATATAACGGCACATTTAGGAACAGCGCCTGGATTGTGACAAGGTTCTGGGAGCTTTTTTACAACTTCGCGCAGTTTAATGAGAATGCTCTCGCACCCCCTTAAACACTCCCACGGAAGTCTTGCTACCCTTTAGCCTAATCTTTTCTTCCTACGATCGTTTCTACCCAGGCGCCACTGTTAGGCAGGGTAGCATGCCCCGGCTTGGACATTTAGAAATATTAATATTTCAATATATTTTTTATATGTATTGTTTTTGTTGCTGATATGTTTCTAATGTTGCTACGGGTCTTGCTACTACTATTACTGTAACTGAAAATAAAAATGAAAATAAAAAAAAATACTTTAATAAAACACAAAGATAATGTAAGGGAAACAGCTCTGTACATACTATTTACAATAATGTCGAAGTTATTTCCCTTATTCGATGTCTAACAAAATAATAATTAATTGGCTAATTGGTTAACAAATATAAATTCTGAATCATGAAATGTGATGATTGAACCTAAGCTTTCACTGTTTCAGACGTTTGGAAAGTATCTCCCTTCAAAGAAAGATGAAATATGTGTCTATTCTCCGTTTGAAATCCAGTCTGTCTATTTACAAGAGGAACAACTCTGGCAAGAACAGAAATTAGTGGTCACACTAGATAAAGGCAGATCTTATTCAACGCTAAAACCCATGGTAATGTAGCTATAAAGATTTTCAGCAGTGGCCTCATTAGGAGGGTGTGGGAAGTGCGAAATGCACAGTGTGACACCCACCCTAGTGACGCCACTGAATTTCATGACTTTTTATGAGACGTAGGCAAGTAGATAGATAAAAAAAATATAAATACGATTAAGGAAAATAAATGTACAGAGAACACGAATGAACAGGGGCGTAGCTAGAAATTTTCCATCGTTTGGAACCCGGGGAGACTGACCACTTTGGGGGCCCTTACATTTTGCGTAACACTTAATTTTTAATGTAAAAAAAACACTCATTTTGGGGCCCGGCGGATTTTCTAATTCTCCCCCTTCTCCCCCACCCTAGCTACGCCACTGTGAATAGAAGTGAAAGAAAAAGGAAGACAATAAGGAAAAGAGAGAGATAACGAGAAAATGTGTCTTATAGAGAAAGAGAGAGTGAGTCTGAGTGAGAGTGTAAAACAGAAAGAAATAAAGAAATTAAAGGTGATTATCTTGTATAAAGAGAAGAAATGCAAAAGACAAAGTTTTTTCTATATAATAATAAAATCCTTGACTTCGAATCCTAAGATTAATGTGCAGGTTTTATCGTGGTGACGCAGCCTCATCTGCGACCTACACATTTCCCCCCACTAGCGCAGAAAAAAAAAATTGTCTAGGGGAGGTCGAGTTCGATTTTTTTTTTTTTTGCCGTCTACGTCTTTCTTCGGTTTGATTCCGCGGCTTTTGTAAGTGACCTCCAGCTTTCTCCTTCTGAAGTCGCATCCAACCAGGTGCTCTTTTCTATGTCAGTTAAAAAGAGTTTAAAGCCTGAGCTGGTCTTCAAAGCGTTTCAGAGGGGCACCTCTGTTTCGTCGACCACCTTTGTTACTGTTTAGTATATTAAAAAATAAGAATGTGCATATCGAGGCATAACGTATTTTAGTGTTTTACACTGTTGCCACGCAATATGTTAAACTCAATACCGTTCGTTATGGAAGGCCTGAATACTGGTCTGCTAGGTAACAAACTTAGAGCACTAAAGATCAATAGCTCGTTATCGCTTCTTGATAAATTGCGTGTGATCAACTGATACATGTAACAGAGGCTTGCAATATAGTTTAGCGTGCTGCTTAAAAGTCAACCGTGTTAACGGACATGGGACAGTACTGCTATGAAGATTACAAGTGATGTGGTCAAGAGATCGAAAGCCTTTTGAGACGAGAGACAGTGTAAAGTAATTCAGTTTAGTTCATCGCAGAGAGGGTTAGGATTTGTGTTAGTCCCCGTGAAGTCGTGTTGGTTACTTTGAGTCTCGAGTCCAGGGCGGCCTAAACAATTGCGGGGCCATATGCGAAACGTACTGAGCGGGGCCCTGAGTAGGAATACGAATAATAATTGAGAATTAAAATGTGTATTAGAAAATAAACCAGTCTTTTTGTTACATTTCTTAAAAATAAATTTGACAATAGCCTTTTTTTCTATTAAGCATAGGGTTAGTATTTTCCATATTGAATAACACCCCTAAAAAAGGCAATTGTTTCTATTTTTTAGGATATTTTCTATAAGTATTTAGAAGATTTTAATAATTTCAGATTTCTTGGATCTTCGGAGAATAAGGATGAAACGATAATCCACTTATAACTTATAATGATTTAATTGATTAATTTACACATATAATTATCGTTGGACCTAAGGAAGTGCAGAACCCACTGCGGCAGAAAAGGACGTCTCTGCCTCGAGTTAAACAGTTCAAGCCCAGGATGAGATAGAGTTGACTGAGAGGCGCTTAAGGGTCCCGAAATAAAAATCCCAGTCTTCATCAGGATTTGAACCCGGGACCCCAGTTCAGAAGCCAAGCGCTTTACCGCCCGGCCACTGTGCCTCCTATAAAACTTTTTAAAGTATCATTTTAATTTAGATGTGTTGAGCAGTGTTTGTAGAGAGCTTGATAAAGAGTGTTGTGACAATATTTATTATCTCTTCAGGATAAAGACAGTCATAGCCTAATCCATATGAAATGCAAGTTTAAAGATTTAAAGTCCAGTAAATTGCTAAGTTTTATAACAGAGACAAGGCAGCGCGCTTCTCCTAATGGAAGAATTTTGTATATATGCAGGTAGAAATGGTTTAGTAAATAATGTTAGTTTATTATTAAAATAAAATGTAATTTAAAACTATGTCAGAAGATTATTATTGTAACGTATTTCACATAACTACTAAGTTGTTACTGTGACGCAGTGGCGTAGCTAGAAATTGACCATCATTTGGGTCCCAGGGGGACTTACCCTGTTCAGGGCCCTTGCATAATATTTAATATTTAACATAAAAAAACAAATTTGAAGACTCATTTTGATCTCCCCCTCTTTAGGGGGGGCGGGGATTTTAAATTCTAAACTTCCCGATCACTCACTACGCCACTGTTGTGACTCTCTAACGTACCAATTTTGCCATACACATAGCAGATTTAACAGTTGCCTACCGACGGACGGTTAAGCTTGTTTTTTTTTTAAATTTTATCACTGAATGCAGTGTTAGTGTATTTTACCATATGAAACTGGTATATAAATGTATTTGTAAACCACACATATTTATCCCTTCCATAGAAATGGAGCGACGTACAGTGGTTTTGCATGTGTGCTGTCTCTACTTCTAGACAGAATTGACCATGACGCATGTATCACAGTACCACTAGTTGTTGGCTCTATCAAATCTGTCAGACCGGAAGTGATTCCAACTCTGGTAAGTACTTTTTCCAGACTTTCACAATCTATATATGTATATTTATAATTCTCTACGTCGCCCGGTCATGCGGAACACCATGCACACCGACTCTCTAACCATCGATGAAAAAAAAATGGAAAGATAACTCTTTTATTTCTGCAAGTCGAACTAGAGTTACCCCATGTAACTTTCTCGGCGACAGAGTACACGGCTCAGAAAAAAAAGTAATCTTCTTACTAAACAATGGCTTACGCTACGCCGCTGGTCTACTCATAAATTTTAAATACCGTTAATTTCCACTTTGTGTTGCTATTGATCTCAACATTCGGTTAACGTTCTTCAAGTAATGAAATACAGTAATCTGGGAGTAGTAGAAAATGTATGAAAGAAATATTAGTCTGCGATACTAGGGAATCTAATGAATAAATGCAAGAAAATAAAAACTTGAAGATTAATAGAATTTAATAGAAAAACTTTTGCTATGCCACAAATTCCTGATGTGAAACTGAGGATTATATTAAGGGAGAAAGGCTTAGTTCTTGCTTCAGACATTGCGATCTAAAGGGCAGATCTTGTAAATGTCTTCTTTTTCTGTTCATGGTTGGATATAGTAATTTGCATATTGAACAACCACCTTTGCTTTTATACAACTATTGTCAGTTACTCATTAGAGCTTGAAGGGCTCATAGAAAAAAGAATTTAACTTTTAAAATATACAGATTATCAACACTTTTAAGCCTCCCCCGAGAGGAGAAAAGACGCTATTAGTTTTGTGTGAAATGTCTGTCCGTCTGTCCCGTTTAGATCTCGTAAACGAAATAGTGAAAATTCGAAATCTTACTTTTTTCTTTTCTAAAAGCGAAAAATCTTATTTTTCTTATTAAAATCACTTATGCAATTAGTTTTTTTGGAATTAAAAAACATCACTTTTACCAGTAGTCAGTATTAGTAGTAAAAATCACGGGAGATTCTTTAGTAGTAAAGACAATTTACTATATACTAGGTTTTTTTGATATTATCGCCTGCACTACAGTACTATAGCCATAGAACACTTAGCTGCCTTTTTACCTGCCTGTGTGGATCACTTCGGGGACCGATTTTAAGTTCATGTTTCGACACAAACTGTCTTTGTAACCCACTTATATATTAATTATAGTTATCCAACATTGATGAATATCTCTAGTATTTGTGTAATATATTTACATGTATCAATATGTTAAGAAAGTTATTTACTGCTGTTTAAGTCAGTTTGTATATTTTTTTCCCACCAGGAGCAGTATAAACTGCTACACGACATCATTGAAAAGTACAGCCAGATATCTAGTGAGTACACTAACTTCAAGGCAGAACAGAATCAAAACAACGAAACACCAAGGAAACCTGACGAGGAAGCAAATAAAATATATGCAAATTACTAAATATTCAACATTGATGTTTAATCCCATGTTTCTGACATGGCCCATGGCATGATTTTATCTGAACTCTCCAAAAGTCTTTCTACAGTACATAATGAAGAAGCATAATATCGATTTTTATTTGACTTTATTTTTTTCTTTAATGCCTGAATAATGAATGTCTCAAATCGGAATGCACCTCTTCACGGCCAAAATACATTGTGCAGGGCCGGCCTTAGACCACTGCAAACTATGCGGTTGCAATGGGCCCCTTACTTTCATATGCCCCGTGATAATTCTAGGTGTTATTTATGAAATTGAAACAATTGAACTTAATATTATTTTTTTATAACAGGATTCCAATACCTCCTGGTTTTCCATTACTTCATGAAAATCTGCTCGGTTTGGGAAAATAACGAAAATGTCATTTAAAATCTGAAATTTTTAAAACTCGTGAAATATACACAATGTTGTCATCTTAGGGTACCAATCCTACGTGCGATAAAAAAGACGGCATTGTCAGCTTTCATTTTTTGTTTGGCCTGTCTGTACGTCTGTCTGTCTGTACGTCCTTCCGTCCCGTTTAGATCTCAGAAAGTAGAAGAGAAAATGAAAATCGGACATAACAATAATTTATATCGTTCAAAGTTCTGATGCAAAGGCTACTGTTTCTTTTCTAAAAGCTGAAAATCTCATTTTTAAAAATCACTTACGCAAGCAGTTTTTTAAAAGAGAAAAACCTAATTAGAAAGCATTATAAATTAGACCTAATTTAAGATAATTAATAATGTTATAAATTTCATTTTACTTCACGTTTTTATTTCAAACTTATGAGTATTGCCTAAGGATTACTGGGGCACTACATAAGATCTGTCAACTTTCTATCTATATTCTTTTATGTCATTTGTCTTTGCTATAATTTCATTCGGATGTCCTTTCTGAAAATATTAAAATCTGCCTGGGTGGACCATTTCGGGGACCGATTTTAAGTTTGTGTTTCCACAAAAACTGTCTTTGTAACCTTGTTTTAAATGTATTGTAAAGACAAATGTTTTTTCTAATACAAAATCTTAGGTTGATACAATTTGCTTATCCCTACCCAGACTGGGCCCGTGCAATCAGTTTCGCAAAGAGCCCAGCAATTGTTAAAGCTGGCACTGAGATTGTGCATAAATGATCTATATACTTGTACTTTATTGATATTACATTAGAGACTTGATTACATTAGATACTTGATATTGTCAGCACTAATTTTCTCCAATGTTTCCTTCTATCATTAAATTATTTATTTATAAACATTGTTTTCGAATAATGGCTATTGTTTTATATATTCTGCACATACATTTAACTCTGAGATTAAATTGTTTATTTTGTATTATATTCTTAAAGTTGTTTTGGCACCCCTTTCAGACCTATCGATCTATAGGATATATGATGTCAAAGCCTGTAAATATTTTTTTTATTGCTGATTGCTTAAACGTGTGATTGGGCAAGCGAGGCAGCAATTAGTCTTAACTTCGTCAACATCTGACTGGCACACATTACATTTGGGTCAAATAAGGGCACACTCTAAATTCCGAGCTCTTTACCAGACAGTCGACTCGTCCCCTTTTAGAGTTGCCTTGAAATATGTAACTCTTTCTCTCCGTAGTTATTTTGCTACTTTCCGAAGGAATTCTTCATTTTGCGCATTAGTATTTTTTTGTACCTTGTTATGATTAAGCTTGAATAACATTTGTGTTTGTTATCAGAAACTGTTTTATTTGGAATAGAATTAAAGCGGCATGCATGTTCTTTTTACATAAGACAAAGTAAAGTTTATACATTCAAACATTAATTTAATTTAATGAGGGAAAATTAACGATGGTATCGTCAATTAGGAGAGAAGGAGTTAAACGTTTCTTTCTAATTGTAAATACATTTCACTCTAAGTAATTATTCCAAATTGTAAACATTCCTAGAAGAACAAATGATTAAGCTATGATAGACTCAATAAAAGATTTTTTTTGCAATCTACTAGACTTTGTGACTCAATGTGTATTTAAATTGAATCATACGTTTCATTTGAGTTTCAAATTCGGTTATAATTAATTTGACATTTTTTTTTATGTTTTTTATACTTAGATTTATAAAAAAAAAAGAAAAAACATATATTTATTCATGAATGCATGCTATATCGTCTACATTTGTCTAGATAAGTTTGTATTTTATATAATTATGTTTTTGGACTGGTGACAATATATTGTTACGACTTTGCTATTGCGCATCGCAAGTCTAGCTAGCGCACCTC
>JADKLZ010000130.1:5109788-5133961 GCA_021533235.1 Biomphalaria straminea | reverse complement strand
ATGTATGTATGTATGTATGTATGAGCCGAATGGAAATCAAAACCGCTTGATAAAATTTGGCAGAAATGTTCCTTGGGTACCAACTTAGACCGTAGTGTATGCATTGTAGCCCTAAAACTAACTTAAGACCCTTAAGGGCAACTCTATTGCATCTATATTTTTTATGGATCTAGGCTTTGTTTACAACGTTGACATAAGAAAAGATCGAAAGGATTTTAGGTACTATAGCAGGTGGCTATTTTGGATCTAAATACAGATTTGACATCAAACAATTTCCTGCTCAGTTTTACAAAACTGAAATTAAGCATGTCCTAAGAAAAGACATTGCTTTATAACTGTGTACACTTAGAAAATTCATTTAGCTTTCCAATGATACCAAATTTATTATGATTGAACGAGTAAACGACCCTTTAAACTGAGCACACTTTTTTCAGGTACTAAAATTTCACTAAGGTCGGGAAGACCTTTTATCATTAATATCCGTTTTTTACATTAGTAAAATTAAATTAGTATAAACTAAAATATGTTAAATTAAATCAATCACTTTTTTGTTCCAATATCATTGATTTTAACGTTAACTATAATAAACATCTGTATGCTTGGGAGTTTTTTGGACAGTCGATGTTGAAGCTAAAATCTGTAAATCTAATTATCTAGAATATTCTTTCAAATAAATATACTTACATAGATCTAAATCTTATATCTGAAGATTCTTTTACTAATCTACACTATTGTTCTGTAATTAGATAGATCTAAATCATTGTATAAGCTTATTGTGTTGAAAACTTGACAACCAAAAGCATTTTTCTTTTTATAGAATCTATTAAGTCTATTTAAAGAAAATTAGAAAAAAAAAATAGTTTTTCGTAATTTACTAATGATATTTTTAATTTAACTTTAATTTCATTTTGATTTGCCAATTTTAAATTAAAATTCCTCATTTGAAACTGTACAATTTGATATATATTGGTTGTCTAGGCAGAAGTGCTTCTGATAAAACCAAGAGATGATTTGTCGTATTTAAGTTAAGTAGTTCGAGGCAGAAATGTCGAGTACTTTAATATATTCTATCTTATTTAAATGGCACGGTGGCTGAGTGGTAGAGAGCTTGGCTTTCAAAATGGGGGTCCCGTGTTCGAATTCCTGGTTAAGACAGTAATTTTTAATTTCGGGATCTTCGGGCGCCTCTGAGTCCATCCAGTTTTAATGGGTACCTGAAAATAGTTGGGGAAAGGTAAAGGCGGTTGATCGTTGTGTTGACCACATGGGACACTCGGTAACCGTAGGCCACAGAAACAGATGATCTTTCTAGTCTGCCCTATAGACAGTAAGGTCTGAAAAGGTACTTGACTTTTTAAAATCTTATTTAAATAATCATAAAAAAAAAAACAAATAAATTCAAATTCAAACCAAATAAAAACCAACGCTTTTCTTATCTTATAAATTTTCAGTTGCGTAGATAGGAATTTGCAATCATTTTGGGGGCGGGGTGGAGGGGGCTTGACATTTCTGGAAGCCCTTGCATTTTGCGTAATATTTAATGTAAAAAAACAATTTCGTATACTCATTTGGGGTTTCTCCTCAATGGAGGCCGGGGGGATTAGCTAATTCTCTCCTCCCCCCACAGAAAGCTACTGTACATCATTCTAATCCTGCTTATTATAACATCACAGGTCTGCTTTTAGGAAAGGCAGCTACATCTACTGTCTGGAGACTTTACAAAGGAGAAGCCCCAACAATAGAGATTCTTTTATATCCTAATTTCGTTGTGTAATATATTTAAAGTTTTTATTCATATTGCACTATTATTTCCATTTTTAATGTCAATTCTTTAAAATCTTACGGTCGGCAACACTGTCGTTGTTAAGAAATTTTATCGTGCAGTAGTTCGGATTTACTGGCGTACATTAATCCTGGGCTTTACCCTCCAAAAAATAAATAAAAATTGTATCATAAATATGTATATTTTATACCCCTTTTTAAAAATAAAGAAAATACAAAATTAAATTACATGTACGCTAATTATGTATGTACAGAATAACATGTACCGCTTGTAAAGAACACGAAAAACTAATCTTGCATTTTTTACTCGCTAATTATCCATTATTTGGACTACGACTTTATAATTTAGGATCTGCAGCTGGTATACTACGTTGAACAGTCTATCTAAATGATCATGAACGATATACAACTTTTCAATAACATTAACTGCTCAACGTGTTGGACTTGTGTGTTATTAAAGTGAAAATATAATGTGAATAAAAATATAATTAATAAGTATATTTTAATAAACTCTTTTAAAAAATAAAACGGCCTCCACAAAAATCCTTCCCCGGGGCCTAGACTTGATTACATCCATGACTTGGTCTAGACACAATGCGGAAAACGTTTACATCTTCAATTGACATTGTTTATCTCTTACGCTTGCTTTAATGGTTACACCTTTATGACCCTGTAGTTTGATTGGTTAAAAAAGTTTGCTTATCGCGGAACAGGAAACCGGATGTTTACAGAGCACAACAAATGTTCCCAGCATTCAGTCCAGGTGTACTGTCATTATTTGATCGTATCGAGATTGAATGTGGACATAATTGAGGTCAAGTGAAGTAGGTCATGCGTAGAGTTGTCGATGTCCTGGTTGTGACTAGTATAAAGGAACTTGTATATGGTAGTTTCTATCAAACGGAAATAAGGCTAGTGTAATCTTTCGAAGATGACAAGATATATAATTTGGGCTCTGACCTTTTGTTTGGCATTTAAACACAGCTGGACTCGTAAGTTGATTAATTTGTTCTAAGCTATAAGCTAAATGCTTTTTTTTTTAATTGGTATAAAAGTAACCTTTATTAAATTGATTTTACTTTTAAATACATTTTTACGCCGTTTCGTTTTGTTGTTAATGTTCCTTTTACAAAACTTATATTAACTCTGTCTGGTAGAAAGGTGTATACGCTTTTCTCCGACATCATGTGTACCATCAAACAGACATTTGCACAATAATTTCTTCTACATCATTGACCAACCACCCTCAGAGGGGCGGGGGTGGGGTTGGTAGTAGGACGTAGGCGGAGCTTGAACCAGCGACCATCTTAGCAACAGTCTGGAGCAGTGGTCACACTGGAGGCCAGTCAACAACAGAATCAAATATAAGGAGGAGGGAATCAAAATTTTTAATTTTTCAAAACATTTGTTTAGGCCGTGAAACGAAGTATGACGATATTCAGTAAGACACGATGCCTTGCCCTGTGCTCTGTTGTTTAGCCTTGTCCATGTGTTGAAACAAGTATTTCTTTCTTGATTCTTTCGTCGCTCTCTCTTTCAAGATTTATTTCTTTGTCATTAATTCTTTCTCTCATTCGCACTCAGTCATTTTTGTTTAAATTTTCCCTCACGCGTTCATTATCTCTCTTGTTTTCTCTTTCTCTCACACTCTTTCTATTACTCTCTCTCTTCCTCGCCCTCTCTCTCTCTCTCTCTCTCTCTCTCTCACGTTTTCTTTCCCTCTTTGATTCTCTCTTTTCCTCTCTGTGTATATGCATCTTTCTCTTTATCTCGCTCTCTTACATTTTCTCTTATTTTTTTATCTTTTCTCCCTTGATAACTCTCTCTCTCTCTCATTCTCTTTTTTTCTCTTTCATTATCTCTCTCTCATTTACTCTCTCATTTGCTCTTAAATTAACTCTCTCTTTCTCTCTAATCTCTTTCTTTCATTACAATTTTTATATTTCTCTCTTTCTCTAGATTATTCGCTCTGTCTTACTCATTTTCTCTCTTTCATTTTCTCCAACATTCTCTATCTTTATCTCACTCTCTTTATCTCACATTACTCCTACGCCTCTTCCACATACAATTTATCTCCTTCTTTTAAAGATAACATCCCTTATCTCTTTATTTTAGTCATTTTCACTCTCTCCCTTTCTTTCTATTAATTCTCTCGTCACCTCCTCAACTCCTATTACCGTTCTATTGTCTCCCTCTTCCTCTCTCTAGCTCTATCTCATAACATTCATACTAATCAATGTATATAATATAAACTATTATATTTACTTCACTATTTACTAAACAGTGAATATAAGAAATACTGTGAATATTTTTAACCCGTTTATTTTTTTAACTCTTACAGTTTCCTTGCCTATACTGGATTGTCTACTTAGGAAATGTCCAGCCATAGAATGCCTGAACGGTTTCCTTCTAGATGAAAACGGATGTCCAACTTGCGAATGCAATCAATGTCCACCTTCAAGATGTCCACTCATCAAATGTCCTATTGTGCATGTCACAGACGCTAACGGTTGTGTTGACTGCCGGTGTGGACCACAGCCTTGTCCTGTTCTGGACTGTTGGAAAACTGCCAAGTGTGCGTACGGCTTTTCCACAGATTCTAACGGCTGCAAAACGTGCAGATGTGCCCCCAAGCCTTGCCCCATCGTGGACTGTCTGTTCAACGTCAAATGCCCTTACGGCTTCGCGACTGACTCTAACGGCTGCAAGACATGTCAATGTGCCCCAAAGCCATGCCCCATTCTGGACTGTTTCGTCAAATGCCCTTACGGCTTTGCCACTGACTCTAACGGCTGCAAAACGTGCAAATGTGCCCCAAAGCCTTGCCCTATTATAGACTGTCGGCAGGACATCGTCTGCCCTAACGGTTTTGCTACAGACACCAACGGCTGTCAGACCTGTAACTGTAAACCCGACTGCGAGCTCCCTGTGTGTCCGAATATTAAGTGCTCTAACGGACTTGCTACTGACGCCAACGGCTGTCTAACATGCCAGTGCAAAGAATGTCCCATAGTTGCTTGCAAATGTCCATATGAAACAATATGGTTTGAAAAAAATGGCTGCAATGTCTGTTCTTGCAAGCCTCGGTTAAGTGAATTGTTTACTGATGCTGTTGCTTAAAAATTGACAGTTCATTTTTTTAATATTCTTTTTGTATTTTGTTGTTGGACTTTTATTAAAATATATTTTTTCTACTGTGCTGATGTTCGCTTTGTGAAAAAAAACAATGTTTTTTATGTCTTTTGTTGCAGAAGTGTGGACGCGGTGGCTGAGTGGCTAAGCGCTTAGTTTCTGAACATGGGGTCCTGGGTTCGAATCTCGGCGAAGTCTGGGATTTTTAAATTCAGGATTTTCATGGTGCCCTTGAGTTCACCCAGCTCTAATTGATACCTGACTTAAGTTAGGGAAAGTAAAGTTGGTTGGCCGTTGTGCTGGCCACACAACACCCTGCTCATTAACCGTTGGTTAAATAAACATTACCTTAACGTCAACTGAATTCTAAGTTTGAGGAAAGTCGTGTGTTTAGGCCATATGTCTAGCTATTGGCTTCTTCTATGCGTGTTGGTTCTGGGCGAGCCTCAGGCCTGGATTAACCATTAGGCAAACAAGGCACGTGCCTAGGGCACCAAGCGTTTGGGGGGCACCACAAGTCCGCAAGAAAAATGTGTATATTGTCCATGTAGAAGCTGCAAAAGAACTAACACCAGGTGTGGAATATAAGGCAACTTTTACCCGTAATCGTAAACGAAAGACAGTGGCCATTGATGGTAATGCCCCTGAGGTCTCACTGAATACCAGAGACAAATTTCGTATATCTACTTTTTACGCGATTGTTGACAAACTTGAGACAGAGATGAGTAGACGAGTGCAGGTATAAACTGATATAGTAGTTCGATTTTTTTGTTTGGTTGATGTACCACAAACATTGCAGTGTTGTGAAGCACTAATTAATGCTTATCCTGAAAATCTGAACAATAATCTATATACTGAACTACAACAGTTCCACTCATATATTCGCCACAAGTTTCGTGAATCAAAATCTGAGAAAAACACGTTCAGTCATGCAGAACTCTACAAACTATAGTTAGAGATAACATCGAGTGTGCTTTTCCATATTTAGAAATCGCCTTGCACATATTTTTAACATTAATGGTCACGAACTGTTCAACTGAGCGCTCTTTTTCTCAGTTGAAATGTACAAAAAATCCAAGTAGATCAACAATGAAACAAGAAAGGCTTGATTCCTTGTCTCTGCTGATGATTGAGGCGGACTTATGTACTCAAAAACTTTGCCAAACATAAATCTAGAAAAAAGAGCTTTCATAATAAAATTTTATTTTTAATAAAAACAAAAACGCTTTCAAAAAATAAAATTTAAATTTAAAAAGAAGAAAATAAAAATACAAAAAAAAAAGAAAAGAATAAATTTAAAAAAGAAAATATGCCTAAAAATCCTATAATAAAGAAATACCTTATTGTAGGTTTTATATGAGTGACGGTAGTACAAACATGTGTGTTAATAATCGTTTGTCTTTGTTAGTTTTTTTTTTTTTTTTGCATAATATTGAACATACCAGCTGTCAGTGGAGGATCGGGGGTCCGGGCAGAAGGGGGCACCAAATTGGCTTAATCCGGCCCTGGCGAGCCTCTACAACTTTCCAGACGTACTGCCGTTCTGCTTGTCTGCTTTCAAATCTCCGCGCCATGTATATCTGGGTAGTAACCACCTCCTCTTTCTAGGGAAAAAGGGAGGATCTAAAAATAAGATCTGATCTATATATCCAATAGTAAATTGATGTTTTGTTATCTGCCACAGTTCCTCTTTTAAGATATTGTCTTGTCTTCTAATATTTGTATTTATAAGTATCAGATAATAACTGGTTAAGAAACATCAAGATTCTTAACTCATGTCTTTGTCCTACAAACAATCACACCCAGCTCTCGCACACTGATGATATTTTTCAGTTTGACAAGAGCTTTGTCTTAGTTAGATGAATCGCTTAGTCTGTCCCATTAGCTGTGAGGAGATCGAGTAATGTAGACTAATAATGACTAAGTCGACATTGAACTTAATCTAGTCTGTGTTTACAGAGTGCTTACTTGAAGTATGGATTATCCTAAATAAGCCCTCATTGGCCGCATTAGAACATAGAACAGAGTGCGCTGCACATGCTAGAGGAGGATGCATAAAAGGCCTGTGGAAAAGGCGATCTACAAAATGCAGTTTTGATACAACTTCAAGTTAAAATATTATTTTGCAAAGTAAAGAGAACTAGACGATTACACAAAATAAATACCTATAAAAAGGACGATTCTTCCTTTATACAACAAACCAACCTTAGCAAGGAATAAAAAAAAATAATTCTGGCATGGTTAAGAGAATGTACAAAGATTTTATCAAATACTGATGACAGTCCTATAGATCAAGACCAACGAGACGGTGCGCATATAGGTCCCTATCATCTATTTCTTTAGTTAAGTCTTTTATAAATAAGGTCTACAAGCGAAAAATCCGCTGACCTGTAACTGTTTAAGATTGACTACACATTTAGCCACATTTATTTTTAAAATTGTTTTAAATCTAAGACAAGCACTCAATGAAAGAAGGAAATAATAGTTGAAAGGTACACAGAAATTGAATTCAGCTACCAATACACAAGGAGTCTTGTCTTTAGTTCCACAAGTCTCCTATTTTAACACCGACCATCGACCCACTTCCCAGTGTTGCTCCAGGTCCTTCATCCAGTTCTCTGCTAGCACGAATGACGACTCTTAGTCCCAGACAGCTCAGACTCACTTCAGACGTATCTAGAGAGTTATTCTTTTTCGTATCATCATGTAGTCTATCATTCGTGTTTTATAGTGCATTGGTACGCACCTTAAAGATGGAGCAGTTATAATAATACTTTGAACAATTATAATGGTAAAACTAGAGTTTTCTAATTGTGGCATCTAAATAATAATTCTTTTTCCAAACATATACAGGTTTCAGGCAATCGTTGATAAATATTACCCCTGTTTGTTAGATAAAAACATAACAGACAGACCGAAATCTCTCTTCTCGACATCTCATCACAGCTAAAGTTGCCTACCATGGATTGCTAAGCATGGATTAACTTAAACTCCAGTATCCCTCAAAAGTGGATTATGATGATATGAGACTAATTTCATATAAGCGGTTTATGTTTAGGGAGATAAATACGCGACATACGGGAAGGAGATTCCATGACAATACAGCTTAGAATGATGAAGACTTTTTTAAAGACAATAAATACAGATATTAAAAGGATTACATCAGCAAATTATATATATAACGGCTCAAGTCCTTTGTAGTTTGCTGTAAAGATTTTAACTACTGCAGTCCCTTCCAGTTAACTCTACTACTCTAGTAAACTTGCATCGAGTCATACACATCTCTCTTCTACTATCTTGCACAATAGACAACAGTAACGAAGACTGTACCGATGACTCCCTACAACTAACGTTCACATTAACTCTCCGGCTTATATTGAGTCCCCAATCGCTCTTCCAAAGTTGCACATTCACTGCTGGTATCTTCTGGAACAACACAGAATGAAACGTCACATCCTGTCTTTGTTTATACATGTAGATTCCAGAGAATCCTGACTGCTTTCTCATCTCGCCGGGGTCACACGTTGACCTCTACATGTCACTGTTGATTTGTAACAATATTTTGTCACATAAATCCAATAAAATATATTCCAAGTACATAAAAGATTTTATATTAATGATTCAGCTATATAAGACGTCCATTCAACTAAACAAAAATACAAGTCCTCTACTGCTACTTGATCATGTGGTCAACGAGATTTTATTGACACTTCTTAGCATTTTTATTACGTTGTTATACTAAAGTTCATTCACAGTAACTTTCTCTTTGCGAATTTTGTTTTACTTTGTGACCCGCAGATTTTACCACACCCATAGTAGACATAACCGTTGTCTGCCAGTGGACGATTTAGATTTTTCATTCGCCGTCTACATCTTTGTTTGTCTCTGTCATTTTTAGTTCTCCTCAAAGACAGAGGCGTCCACTTCATTACACGTAATTGTAGCCAACAGTATTGGCAACTCCAGTAGTCTATCTAATTGTAATTATTTTAAACAAATTGTCGATGAGGATCGTCTTTAACTAAAACCCTATTAAAAAAAATTGGCGCGATATTAGTAGAAACACCTTTAACTTATTTCACAAGTACTATAAAAGAGTGTTACTTTTTTTTCAAACACATAGATATACTTCATAAGTTTAATGTAACAGAGATATTTCCAAAAGAAAAAGTCTTACTATTTGCATACGATTGCATAATATATAGAACAATAAAAACACGAGATACAGAAATTTACAAAGAAAATTAGATGAATTACAGAAATGGGAATCAAAATGGAGCATATCATTCCACCCAGAAAAAACTTCAGTCGTAAAGAAAAAAAAACTAAAAAGCAAATAAATTCCACTTATATTATTCATGGTAAACAAGTTACAATAACGCAAAAATATCTAGGTGTTATTATAAATAAAAAGTTGTGATCGAATCACTATTTGATGATCCTATTAAAAAATCAAACAAAGCATTAGGGTTTATTAGAAGAAATTTCTATAAATCAAAAAAGAATATAAAACAAAAATGTTATTTAACATTGATTAAGCCAATAATAGAATATGCATCTTCTGTTTCGGACCACTCAACATTAAGAAACTGGAACAGACACAAAATAGAGCAGTGAGATTCACAACTAACGAATATTCACATTTTTAGTCCAATCACTAAATTTGGAATGCCTTTAGAATAGAATACTTAAAAGTAAAGTAGCAATCATACATAAAACACTGAACCATAATCATCAATTACAAAAGCAAAACCTAATAAATACTCAGAAAGTCACAAAGATTAAGCATCTTTTCTTGTCCCATATGCTAGGACAAACTAATACAAATGCTCCTTCTTCCCTAGTGCTATTACAACATGGAATGGGTAGTCTTAGAGTGGCTGGAGAGCCAATCACTTGACAGAATGACTAGATGCATGACGCGTATGACGTAATCATCTTCTTTTTCAAAGTAACGTCTGTTTTGTATACGATAAAAACGTAAAGTTTCACTTTTAAACATTGTGCTCTATAAGGCAGATGATGATGATGATTTATTTCCCTTGTTAGAGATTCAAAAAAAATTACTAATTAACTTATTGTGTGTGTGTGTTATCACGTCAAAGACATATATATGCGAAATTCAGCTTGATCGGAGATTGGGTGACGGAGAAATATCGCGCAAAAGCCAGACAGCTAGCTAGACAGATAGACAGACAGATAAACAGACAGATAGACAGACAGATAGACAGACAAATAGACAGACAGATAGACAGATAGACAGACAGATAGACAGACAGACAAATAGACAGATACATAGATAGACAGACAGATAGACAGACAGATAAACAGACAGATAGACAGAGTGAGTAGATGTTGGAAAAAAAGTGTTATCTATTTCACAAACCAACTCTAACACCATAAATCATTTACTGTTAAACTTTATGGCCTGGATGACTTAACAATGATACAGTAAAGGCTATAGAGAACTTAACATCCTTCTACATTGAATGGCCAGTCGCAAAACTTGCCCACTTTGTTGAAGATCAGTCCAGTAGGACACGGCAGTACGTAGCTGAAAGAATTCACACACAACACGTATTTGGTACAATCTCCAGGGAAATCACGGATGCCCTCCATGTTGGCACAAAGATTATTATGATCGTCTGAAAAAAACAATTGAAGTAGTTAAAAAATGAGGCTTAAGAGTTACATGTTCAGGGGCGTAGCTAGGATTTTCCATCGTTTTGGGGGGCCCGGGGGGAGCTTGACCTCTTAAGTTCTTGCAGACCCCTGGATTTTGAGTAATATTTTAAATTTTTAATGTAAAAAAACACCCATTTTGCCCCCCTCCCCTAAGTGGGGACTCGAAGAGGATTTTCGGATTCTTAAACATATCCATGCATTCAGATCTCTCTTGGGCCTTTCGTATCCACCAACTAACCCCAAGCTGTTGTAGATCAGCCTCTATGTCATTAATTCATGGATATATATATATGTGTGTGTGTGTGTGTATGTGTGAGTGTGTATGCTGTACTAGTTTATGCATTGGACTATGATTAGGGTTTCGGGAAAATCGCCCCACACAAAAGTTCTAGATTCGCTAGGGCTAAAGAGTAGAGTATACTCACTATTGTTGGTCGTCTTCGTTACTACCGTCTTTGCAGGAGCTTGAATAGAATTTAAAATTTTCATGATAATTAATTAAATAAATAAAAAAAAATAACATCATGTATGGATTTGTATACATAAAGATATATCTAAAAATAAAAGACGTTGTAGAGTATCTGGTGTACAGTGATCTTTCAAATTTGTTGTCTGTAACTTTCTCAATCTTTCCCTTTTCGTTCTTTTACGTTGTTCTTACAGCTTCACTACGTCATCAGCACATTTTTTTTCTATCGCTTTCTATTTATTTACTTTCTAATTCTTTAATTAGTCAAATACGTAAAAATGAGTCTAAACTCATTGTTTGAGGTGCATTTTTTTAAAATCATGGCTAACATAAAACTTTATTAATAAAGTACAAATGAAGCTATCTATATATATAATCCTCAAAGTAAAAGGTCAAACAAGCAACAAGTAAATGGAAAAGATCCCATGGCGCAGCGTGGTGTGAATGGAAAATGGTGCATCCCAATCCGCACTATTTTCATTCACAAAATAGCTTAGACATAAATAAATATAGACTGGAAAAAGGAAGTAACTTCATGTAAAATTGAAAACGTGTATATATATCTACTATTGAATTCGGATTTCCAAATTATGAAAAATTTAAAAATTGCATGATCCTTAGTCTTAGAGATTAAACACAATTTATTGACATAAAATAAAGTACACACAATTGCAATGCACAAATATTTGTTTCATAAAACTCTCTTATGAATTTGTGTAGTGAATGGAAGGGAGGTTAAAAAAGTGGAAGCCGGAAGAGATTATATTGTGTCGTAAGGCTCTTGAAACTAGAACGACAATACACAGATAGAGTCTACTTTAGAAGTACTTTAATTAATATCGCAAAGTACTTCGCTTTTACTTTTCAAAAGATTTTAATAATTACCGGAGATTTCCAGGACTTTTTCGTAGGCCTTTATTTAATAACATTTTAGGAGATTTCCAGGGGCTCCTGGTAAACCAAGAGGCTGCGGGAAATCTGTTATATTTTATAAAATGGTTTAATTTAATAATTTATACACCTACAAATAATCATGGCTCCAACGAAAGTGAGGGACCAACTGCGGTCGCATTTGTTGCAGTGCCTCTAAGGCCTTCCCTGAAAAATAGCGGCGTATGGTATGCCGCCGGTCGACTAGTATTAATATATTTGGTATTGGATTAAGGTAAAATAAAGGAAAATGTGAAATTTACTCATCTTTTCATTTAAATATAAGATACAAATTATAATTTAATTGATATGACCCTAAAAATTGGATGCCAGCTTTAGAAATTCTTAGAACTAATCTTTGAGTTTGATCTCTGAATTACTGTTGAAACAGCATATTAGAATATCTATAACTGTATGAAAAAGAATAGTTACAAACAAGTCAATAAAATATAATGAATCAATCAACGATTATGTTATTAATTTTTACCCGGCTTTCTAGTCTTGGAAAAGAACAAATTAAATGTTCATTACTACCAACAACAATAGATACCAATAATAAGTATATCAATCAAATGTACTCAAATATCATCTAGATGTGAATCAATGTGATTTAAATCACAAAAATCAAAGACATAATAATTGTATTATTCAGCTATATAGCTTAATACAAAATTGCATATGCAGGGCCAGCCTTAGGCATGGGCTTCCTAGGGCCCCCAATGACCTAAGGCCGGTTCGGGTATATACTTCCATTACCTTTTGGGGGTGGTAGCATCCCATTATTTGGCATTCCTGTTGGCGCTTTTAAAGGTACGTCTGTGCCTGGTCTGAAGAAATAAAGAATATAAAAACTTTATTTGATTCAGAACCGCTGGATAGTCATAAGTGCTAAGTTTGAAAAAAAACCTGTCTGCATCCGTCCGGGAACAAACACAAACAGTAAAAAAAAACAAACCTGCGGACCACAGGCCTGTCTGGGAGAGACCCGAGTCAATGCTTATAGAGCATTGCTGTTTCCAATACCACTCGGTGGCACCGGGGGCCTCCACCATCTACCCTCGTTGTACCAAGCTAACTGTGCGGAATCCTCCATTGATGGGACGGTCCCTTGAGGAACAGCGCATGGATTTGTGACTGATTTGTGGGAGCTTTCTTACAAATCCGCACCGTGAAGGGGCAGACTCTCGTCCGCCCATGGGCACTCCCACGGGAATCATATTTGTTACCCTTTCGCCTAGCCACTTCCTCTAGTGAGCCGTTTCCACGTGAGCGCCACGTTGAGGCAGGGTAACGTGCTCCCGTGATTCAGAACCCAATTAGTTCCTAGTATTTATTATTACCATTATTACGACTGGAAAGCACTAGCTCTCAATCTCTTCTATGACGTGAAGTTTTGAGTCTAGGAGTCTCGAGATTTAAAGCAAAAAGAGTGAACATGAAGAAAGAGCGCCGAACGAACAAAAAGCTGAGAGGTCTATCTTCAACTGACCTAACCTACCCATGCCACGTATGTGTCCGCTTTTAAAGAGAGGATTAGACTTAACAGTCATCTTCGAGTCCATAGGAAAGGAGAAATGTGCTCATCTTCGATTCCGAAGGAGAAGTTACCTTACCTTTCCAAATGTTTTTATAAAATCGTTTTCGAATTTTAGCCTTCTTTTGAGAATTTACATCGAGCACAGAATGACAAGAAATTTGAATTTTTTAAAATATAAAAAAAAAGAATCTGTAACAAAAGAAGTGAAGTTTGTTTAAATTGGTCAAAGATTAACGATGGGATCATTGAGCCAATACAATGCTCAATACTTTCGACAAAAAAAAGCTTAGATACGTACTAACTGTTGGAATATCAGGAGTATCCTTTTATTCTGAAGTAAATATTTCAAGTTTTCAACATTATGCTAAACTGTGGGAACTTGTTCAGAATTGAAAACTTACAGGTATACCTTGAAAGACCACAACTAACTTATCTTCACACAAAAGAGACAGGCGTTATTTAAAAAAATGTTTTCGACTTGACCGTCATGCATGTAAACCAATAACTTTAATTCTGCCAATGCATTGGTTTTCCTGGCTGACTCATGCAACCCAATCCATGCTCTAATAGAAATATATATATATATATATATATATATATATATATATATATATATATATATATATGGCGCTCTTATTTTCTGTATGTAAATTGAAATCTTTAATCTACCCTTTGACTAACTCTTTGATCTACTCTTTCACCAACCCTTTGATTAGCTCTTTGACCACTTCGTTTGCCTAACCTTCGATCCAATCCATAACCTACACTTTCACTAATCTATGAGCACCTTGTTGACCTAACCTTTGACCTGCCCCTTAACCCACTCTGTTACCTAAACGTTGACCTTCCCGGTGACCTACCCTTGATGTTTGTCTGGCATCTCGCACTGTTTTTTTGCAGCGTTCATCAAAGGGTAAGCGCCTTCACCACAAAATTTACCACTAAAGTCATCAAAGTCCAGTGTCCAGAACATGATGCCGCCCAAATTTTTAAGCTTTGCGTATTTAACCTGCAAAGAGAAAAAAATATTAAAACCTCAGATCCGTTGCTATCTTTAACCATGTAAAGGGATTTCAGTAAATAAATACTTCGTCAGATTATATTTTTAATGTCAAAAATGTAGGTTTACATTTCAGAAAGGAGGACAGAGGTATGAGCAATCTTTAGAATGGAGGATAGAAAGGATGACAAAGCTTTAGAAAGAAGAAGGATATAAAAGAGGATAAAGCTTAGAAAGGAGGGCAGAAAGGAGAACGAAAGAAGGTCAAAAGATCACGAAATTAAAAATCCCAATCTTCACAAGGATTCGAACATTTCAGCCACCGAGTCTCCCCCCCCCCTGACATTTCATCATTACATAAAGTGTTTTTTGCAAACATGAGTACATGTAGATATAGTTAAGTAATTAACATACTCAGCAAGTTAACCCTAACACTAATGATGAGTTGCTATAATGATGAAATGTTGCAATGATGAAATGTCTCATATGATGAGGTGTCTGGTCACCGTTTTTTTATACTGACCAATGGGAAGACATAGCCCTAGACAAGTTGGAGATAGACAGTGACCAATGGGCAGACATAGCCATAGACACTTTGTAGATAGACAGTGACCAATTGGAAGACATAGCTCTAGACAAGTTGAAGCGAGACAGTGACCAATGGGCAGACATAGCCCTAGACAAGTTGGAGAGAGACAGTGACCAATGGGCAGACATAACCCTAGACAAGTTGGGGAGAAACAGTGACCAATGGTAAGACATAGCCCTAGACAAGTTGGAGTGAGACAGTGACCAATGGGCAGACATAACCCTAGACAAGATGGAGAGAGACAGTGACCAATGGACAGACATAGCCCTAGACATGTTGGAGAAAGACAGTGACCAATGGGCAGACATAGCCCTCGACAAGTTGGAGAGAGAAAGTGACCAATGGGAAGACATAGCCCTAGTTGGATATAGACAGTGACCAATGGGGAGACATAGCCCTAGTTGGAGAGAGACAGTGACTAATGGGCAGACATAGCCTTAGTTGGAGAAAGACAGTGACCAATGGGCAGACATAGCCCTAGTTGGAGAGAGACAGTGACCAATGGGCAGACATAGCCCTAGTTGGAGAGAGACAGTGACCAATGGGCAGACATAGCCCTAGACACGTTGGAGAGAGACAGTGACCAATGGGCAGGCATAGCCCTAGACAAGTTGGAGAGAGACAGTGACCAATGGGAAGACATAGCCCTAGACAAGTTTCAGAGAGACAGTGACCAAGAAATCCAATGACAGTTAAAAAACAAGGGCATTAAGTCCTGAAGAAGCGTTGAATGGCAACCTGGTCGTATGGCATACGCTTCAGGTTTCTGTCATATTAGCCACAACCTATGTTGTCCTGAGGAAGGTTTGTGCAAGGGACTAAACTCGTGAACCAAAACATGTGCAATAAGTTGTTTCCCTTTATAATTACCTTTTCTTTGATACTCTCTACATCATCATATCCCAGAAATTCGCCGTTGTAAACTGCATACGGCACCATGCCAGCTCGTCCTGTTTGAGTCATGGGGTCTTTGACTAGCTTGCAATACTGAAATTGTCAATCCAATGTTTAAATAGTTTTATTTTCGATCAACACGTCTCGGTTTATTTTTTGAAAAAATCACTCAATTTGTTTGTCGGCTAAAATGTTTAATTTCACCCACACCCAACGCAATATTATTAAACCTTGTAATTTATTTTTGATAATTCCTTTTTTCTTTAATAGAGCAGATAGTACTAAATATATATGTATGTATGTTTTCATGCATGTATGCACGGATTTATGTATGTCTCGAGTAGAAATCAGAACCGTTTGACTAATTTAGATAAAGCATTTCATAAATATTTTTGAGATCTTGGCAGAGACAGTAGAGTATGTTTAATGCCTTCCCACAAACAGGGGTGCTAAAACTAATGAAAAAAATCTCTTTGAAAGAATGAAACTTTTTAACAAATTAGGTAAATCATGTAGTGGTAAAATATGTAGGTCACAGCTGGGGCTATGCAACCACGGGAAATACTGCATTCCTAACTGATCTTCGGACTCGAAGAAAAGCCTTATTATTATTTATTTATGTATGGCTTTGTAAACTATGTAGGTCAACAATACAATAATAGAATATGCATCCTCCTTTTGGAAAACCCTCAACTTGTAATAACATAAAGAAACAGAAAATACACAAAATAGAGCAGTGATATTCACAGGTACAAATATTCACATTTGACTAGAGTAACACCTTCAGTAAAATCACTAAATTTAGAAAGCCTTTAGGATAGAAGCCTCAAAAACAAATTAACAATTATACATAATACACTGAACCATAATCTTCAAATACAAAAATAAAATTTATTAAAATACTCAGACACATAAAGACACATTCAACTACATATACGCTAGGACAAATTTGTACAAAAGCTCCTTCTTCCCTAGCGCTATTAGAGCATGGAATGGATTGCCTGAGCTAGCAAGGAAAATCAGTGACTTGGCGGAGTTTAGGTCATTGGTTACTATACATGACTAAATGCATGCCGCGTAGGACGTAATCATCTTCTTTTTTTTTTTTGAAGTAACGTTTGTAACATATAGAATAAGATAATAAGAAAGAACCTCGTAGTAGGCTAGCATGCCCTCCACTAAAGTGAAAGGTCCAGCACGACCCTCTCCACTGATCGGAGATCCAGGAGTGTTCTTCATTTTGTTGACTAGCTTGGCGTTTCGCCCGTACGTTGGTAGTCCCAGCACGAGCTTACTCTCCGGTACCCCAAGTTTAAGATAATAATTTACAGCGAAGTCCTGTGAATTAGAAGATAAGATCATTCGATTAGTCAAATCAAATAAATATTTAGTTTAACTACTATTTGTCTTCGTTCCATATGCTAGGACAAATTTTTACAAAAGCTCCTTCTTTCCAGCACCATTAGAGCGTGGAATGGGTTGCCTGATATAGCCAGGATAACTAGTGACTTTGGGGAGTTTAGGTCATTGGATAATATACATGACTAAATGCATGACGCGTAAGACGTAATCATCTTCTTTTTTCAAGAAACGTCTGTAACCTATATTTAGTTTAATTGCAGGAGGAAACTGTGAATCGCTGTATGAAAATGGTGCCTTTGGGCGCTTAATATGTATTAAAATATCAAAGGTTTTTTTACTACAGTATTTTGAATTTTAAAGAGAATTCAAAGATTTTATATCATGACAAAGCAACAGGTGCAGTTACTCAGCAGCTAAGGGTTTAAGCTGTTTTTTTTTCATCATTATTTAGTACGCGAGCCCGATATGTTATGAGCAATGTATTTCTTGATAGTCTAGAATTCTGTCAAGTCTGTTTTTGTAATAGTCTTAAATTCTGCCAACTCTTTTTTTTGATAGTCTTATATTCTGCAAAGTATGTTTTCTTGAAAGTCTTCTGTCAAGGCTGTTTTCTTGAAAGTCTTCAATTCTGTCAAGTCTGTTTTCTTAATAATCTTAAATTCTGTCAAGTCTGTTTTCTTAATAATCTTCAATTCTGTCAAGTCTGTTTTCTTAATAATCTTCAATTCTGTCAAGTCTGTTTTCTTGAAAGTCTTCAATTCTGTCAAGTCTGTTTTCTTGTCTTCGGATATTTTCGCAACAATTGTAATGGAACTGTAAGATATAATACTTTCGACATTCAGGTGGCAGAGTCTATGGTGAAGGCTTTTATAATAAAGGCAATGTTAGAATGTACAGAAAATAGTTACATAGAATATGTACATACAAATGACAAATTATATACACAAAATACTTACCTAGAATATGTTCAAACAAATTTAAATAGACTGATAAAAAAAAAACCTACATATAATGTTGTAACTGTGCTTTGGTTAAGATCGACACCAGCAACTGGGAAGAGGTGGCACTGGATAAATCCACATGGAGAGAGAGCATAAAGGAGGGGTCTTGGATTGCAGACGCCATACACAACAGAAGCAGAAAGAAAGTTGAAAATGCAACAGCGCCTAATGACTGCATATGCCCAACCTGCGATCGCAGCTGTGTATCAAGGATTGGCCTCTTTAGTCATACAAGAGCTTTGCAAGGGAAAAAGATCGTCTCTCGAGACGTAAAATGCCACAGCATTGGTTGTAGTGTTATGGTGTTATGGAATTGTTTTGAAAATACTCTATTTTCATAAAATTTACTACATGCTTAGATTTAAAAACAGGCAAGCAATAAAGAGTGAAAGGTAAATATAAATTAAGATATTTTATTTACAAAAAAATATTTAAAGAAAAAGGGACTATGGAAGCTTGTAGGTATATAATTCGCGTGCAGTATTTGCAGCTCGAAGACTAAACAACGACACATACAAGAACTCCTTGCGAATGTGATACAACGTTAAGGCTTTAATCTATACGATAATTTGTATTTGCATCAAATAAATCCGACTTTTATGAAAATGATAAATTAATAAAATTTACACATATCACTTTTACTTTGTACATTACTATAATATATTTCGTTAACTGCAAATAAATAAACTAAATTCACTTTAGCATGGAAAATCATTAATATAATGTAGCAACTTATTTATCCAAGAGACTTAAGACCAATAAACTGTTACATTACTTCCAATCTTATAGAAACGAGCTTAATTCTAAAACTATTGGATATTATTCCCAAAAAACTGACAATAATCCTATTTCTACTTCTAAAAAGAGACTCAATTACAACTTAAACAACATAGTAATTAGAAACTAACTTCAGCTGTCGATCTCTCATACGACTTAAGTTCCGGGCATGTCTAACTCATGTTCACTATTTGAACTCTTGCGTTCTCTATTTACCGAAATTTACCAAAGTACTTTCAGGTAACTATCTACATCTAACAGTGGTATTTCTTTTTGAGCGTTATTAAATAATAGTTCGAACTGAAAGCCGGCATTGTGCAGAATAATTTAACTCGGTTACTTTAAAGAGAAGACATACATTGATAACTGTGTTATTGCTATTAGTAAAATATAGTTGACATTGTGTACCATTTAAACTACACACAAAATTAAGTTTTCTTACCATTCAGATTTTGAAGAACATTTGCAAACATGACATGTATTAACTGCTAATAATAAAATATGCTTTACATTGTATACCATTCAAAATACACACAAAAGTTAGTATCGTTCTTATTCAGATTTTGGTGTTAATACCCACACACATTGTGTAACACAAGTACATATGTATAAGAAACTTACCATGTGAAAAGTAGAAAAAAAATGTTTGTAACAAAAACATTAACTCATGTCCAGTGCCTGCCTGTGTGTTCAGCAACATTCCAATATTCCCAATGTTCAGATATTAGGCATGAGCCGCAAACATTTTTTATGTATAAATTCAAAGTCTAATTCTAAATTCAAATATTATGACTCTATGTAAAAAATAAAAGATTTTGTGAAACTAAAGTTTATAACATATAGGAAAGAGACACTTACAACAGTGAAAGTATCGCTTGCGTTCTTGGTCATAGAGTACAGAGGGGCATTGTGGTCAGCGGTGGTGTCAAATCCGCCATGGAAATCATAAGTCATTAAATTGATCCAGTCAAGTAGTCTATAGAGACGCAACAACAATTGATACATTTAAGATCATTATTTGATAGCGATAAGACATAGAATAAAATATAGGAACAGAGAAACTGTTTTAGGCTTAAATTACAGATAGAACTATACTAACATATAAAAAACAGAATTATATTAAAATATACAAACAGACTTATAGTAAAATATACAGACAGAACTATACTAAAATATACTAGGAACTTTACAAACAGATGAAATATGTTTTAACTTTAAATTATAAACAAAACTCTACTTAAATATACAAACAAATAAATTACGTTTTAGACTTATATATTACAAACAGAACTATACTAAATATACAAACAGAACTATACCAAAATATACAAACTGAATTATACTAAAATATATGAACAGATAGGCTAAACTATGTTTTAGCCTTAAATTACAACTTTAATAATATCTATACAAGCAGACAAACTATGTTTTAGCATAAATTGTGTAGAACTATGCTAAAATATACAAACAGATACAAACATTTTAGCCGCAAATTACAAACAGACACAGAAAGAAAAAAAATATTGTAACAAAAAACATATTTTTTAAAAATAAAAAAAAAAAGAATTATGCATTAAGAAACTAGATTCAGTTCACAACTAATAGGCCTATACACAGCCTAACTTTTAAACACTTAGTACGTGAGCAATTTGGCAACAACTGACAAAAAAGTCACAAACTAAAACTATATGACTATATCACAAGGTCCTCAAGGCCTGCAAAAAAAAAACCACAAAAAAAAACAACTTCCTCCATTGAGCAGTACCAGGAAATCAAAGACTTATCAGATAGATCTAGCGATGGGAAAACAACATCAAAGTATGTACCGGCCTTTTATTGAAAGAGATTCTATCTAAGGCTAAACACAGAATGTAGAAAGGCGATCAACTGCTCTTGTGTGATGCCTAAAAAGGTCCAGACTCGTGCATAATTAATACAGAAGGTGAAGTATATGCTACTTCCTTAGAATAAAAAAAAAATACTAACGGTGCAATGCGAGATACTTCATACGCTGAATCTATGGTAGGTTTCCCTGCTCCCAGAGCAGCAGTTAGTAGAAGCCGTGGTTTGCCACTTTTAAGAGATTCAGCAGTGAATGCCTCTTTAAGCTCCTAAACCAAGATAACATTCTAGTGTTAGTCATCTAAAGTATAAGAACACATTAAGATATGAATCTAAAAAGTATAGTTCTACCATCGCGGTTCAATTATGACCACTTTGTCATCCTTTGGGGCAAGGAGATTGATACGTTGAATGCCAGTTTTGAGGCCTTCTATGAGGATTGGTCTCGGTTAGGTACCCATTAGAGTTAAGTACATACAAAAAAGACAAAACAAAGCAAAACAAAATTCAAACTAGCATTTTTTTAAAAAGATACGAACTTTTAACCCCACCGTAGTACCCCTTTTTTATAGTGGGCCTAATTATATACACAACATTGGTAATATAAAAAAATTACATTTAAAAAAAGACAATGTATTATTTATATATGTTATAGCGATAGTTTTTCTCTTAATAGCAAGAGAATGTTACATAAATAAACGGCACATTTTTTTTTATCACGTATCCACCCCCACCTTCCCCCCAAGAAAGAATTCTGTTTAAGCGGTTGCAAGGATCTACTACTTATTATCAATACTTCAGTGATACGTTTTTAAATCTACACTTATAACATACTTAGTAGACATTACGCACAATTTTCCTAAGCATTTTATCTCACTATGGAATCAATACTTCGTTTAATTCTTTCTCTCCGTAATTATTTACCACATTCTGATAGAATCAACGTTGATATCGTCAGTCAGGAGAGAAAGAGTTAATTCAGAAATTCTAGACCGCGATACTCTTTTCACAACCGATATTGGACCTAAATCTAGACCTAGTTCTCTTAACAATTTTTGATTTATTTCTTTTAAACTTTGAACATATTTTTTTCCGGTGTGGCTAATATTCTTTTATCATCGATATACATCAACTTCAAATGTCTAGGAAAGCCGTTCTTGAAATTTGTGTCAATGTTTCATCCAGGTTCCTCCATGGAATTCTGACTTGAATAGAGAAATTTTTAAAATTCATTACGAATGGATAAGAGACCTTTTACCTTTCCGAAGTGCTAAAAATCAGAGTTTTGTTGTTGTTTTTTAACCGCTTTCAACTCACTTCTGCGAGGTGACGTTAATTAGATGGCCAAAAACTGAAAACTTTTCATCAAATATGATAAAAGTCTCTAAATCGTATAATGCAACACGCTTGATAGCGATGCCTCTTTGTGTCGATCATAGTGTTTCAGCAGCGCAAAGGCAAGTTTCGTGTGCGAACCTAGACAGTTCTGATGCATATATAAAATAAAAATATCCATTGACGGAACAAGTAACCTACAACCCAGTCCGAAAAATCCGCCACGCCGTTTCACAAAGGGGGCCGTCCCGTCATCAGTGACCGGATTAGCTGGATTGGCGACCCTCGCACGGAACAGTGGCGGTAACAGAATAGGAATATGAGACAAACTCCCCGTAGTGTATTGTCCCTGGCCACTTATAGCGGGTGAGGATAATACTGGAGACGAGGTAGTATGTACACGGCACAGCCGGGTCAGGAGCACCCATATGGCTGATTACCGTTGGGAGCCCTCAGACAGGACACTGGATGAAGAATCCCAACGTCCAGGCCTGGTCGATGGATAAAAGCCTTTCTATCGATCAATTGGAATTACGACACCCAGCTCGGGTGCCTTCCCCTTCTTTCAATGGTTCCACCTCTGACCGCCCACGACGTCCTGCGGGAAGTAAATTGTCTTCACCGACATTCGAAACCTGTCTAATATTTTACATACCAATTAACATAAAAAACAAGGTATTAGATTTTTTTTTATTAAATTTTATTCAAAAATATTTGAATATCTTTAAATTTTTATTTTTTTTTATTATTAAAGCTTTTATATAGCGATATTTTCATCGCTTATAGCATGGTCAGAGCGCTTAGATCCAATCTCATTTCTGGACCAAAGGGATGGAGGGCGTATCTAGGAGTTGGTTTTCCGTGCTGCCTTAAGGCGCTCAATAAAAACACAACTCTGCCCGAGTCGGGTATCGAACCTCGAACCCCTTTCATAGCCATGGCAAGCCAGGTTCAAGCGAATTTAGCCTCTCGCTTCCCATGTACATGGTACTAAATAACACAACTCAATCTTGCAACAAAAGGACGACCTATCTGCCCTTAGTCTTCTTGAGGCACTCTAGAAATTGCTAGTTTAATTCTTAACCCTAAAAAAAAACACTTATTTACTACCACTCTGATTAGTTTTCTAGATATTTTATTTTACAAAAAAAAAAAAGTAATTAATTAGCCTGGCTTAGCTAAAAAAAACACCTAAATTTGGATAGTGGGAGGTATGACTTACAAGTTAAAGCCATTATGATTAACTACCTATCAGCTTGGTTTCACAGTTCAGTGCCTATGTAGACTCGCTGCACTGAAAAGCTAGCTTACTCTCTTAAAATAAATATCCAAGAAGTAGACTATATCTGAGCTCAATGTTCATACTATAAGACTACGAAATAAGATTGGAGCAATTTATCCGAAATAGCGTAAGACGTGATATACACCAATAGAAACTTTTACCATTATAAGTAGTGTGAATCTTTCCTTGTCTGCAGGGATGCCGCCTCTGAGAGTTGGATATTCCCAGTCTAGGTCCAAACCGTCGAACTTGTGCGCCCTTAAAAACCCAATTCCGTGATTAATAAATTTTTGGCGATCAGCCGCCTGCTCAACCGTTTGACTGAATAGCTTGCTGCCAAAGTTCCAACCACCGACAGCCAATAGCGTTTTGAGGTTTGGATTCTTTTCTTTAAGCTTGGCAAATCGTGCATACCTGGAGTATAATATGAAGTTTTAACATACATTAGTGATGCAAGACGAAATCTGTATTTTTAAAGTAGACTAGTCTTAATGGTAATTTTATGTCTTTAATCCTATACTCTTAAGCGAGCAATTCTTGTATATATATATATATA
>JADKLZ010000130.1:5096812-5109688 GCA_021533235.1 Biomphalaria straminea | reverse complement strand
GACAGACGGACAGACGGACAGACGGACACTTTGCACAAACCTAATAGCGGCTTTTTCCCCTTACGGGGGCCGCTAAAAATGAGTCGACTGTTATAAAGGCTACAGAGTTGCTCACATTTTAAAAAGAGAAATAAAGCATAAAAAAGTGCTTGCTAGCAGTGATGGAATAATATCGTCTTTAAAAAAAAATTGTAGCTGTCAGCCGTTCTGACACGGCAATTGCAAAACAAGTGGAGGATGTTGGTGACAATCTCCATTAAAAAATGACAAAGCAACAGATTTTGAAATAATTACTATTGCCGCTGAGGAGTGACACCAACTGGAACTGATTGACTTTCAAAGCCAGATTTCCATGCTTGAGCGATTTCGAGCAATATATACACATAAGATTTCGAGCAATGCAGACCATAGATTTCGAGCAATGCAGACAATAGATTTTGAGCAATGCAGACAATAGATTTCGAACAATGCAGACAATAGATTTCGATCAATGCAGACAAAAGAGTTCGAGCAATCCAGTCAAAAGATTTTGAGAAATGTAGACAATAGATGCAGACAATATATTCTAGCAATGCAGACAATAGATTTCGAGCAATGCAGTCAATAGATTCGAGCAATGCAGGCAAACGCTTTCGAAGAATGAAGGCTATAGATTTTGAGCAATGCAGACAATATATTCTAGCAATGCAGACAATAGATTTGAGCAATGCAGGTAAAATATTTCTACGCCGTGTTGTCTACGTAAACCTTGCACATTTCTGAAAACAATGTTTACTAGCACTTAATTTACAACTTTTCAATTTAAAGACACCAATAAGAATGCGGACCGAAGTCAAAGGATTGTAATAAAACTATTTAAAATGTTTTATTCTCTATTTCATTGTGTTTATCTTTTTGTCAATGTAGCCCGTGACACGGGGGTTGGAACTCAAAAAGGCCCGCAGGCCGCATAGGGTTGGGCATCACTGGCATAAGAGATCTAGACATTAGCACTCTTCAGCACTACTTTATTCAACAATACTTGAGAATTAAAGAAAATAATCTGACAGGTCCAAAACATCTACAAATCTTTATTTTTCTTTCAACCACAGTACACGAGATTATTTCTTTACGTGATATGTATGTGACATAATACTTACATATGTGCGCTAAGTGTGCAATTTGAAATCCAAATAAATATTCTATGTCAAACTATTTACAATGCCATGGTTATGAGCTTAGTCCACAGTTATTAGATTTGATTGACTGCTCCAGCTGTTCGTTTTTAATTACTAATACGAAGATTCTCAATCTTATAGAGGTAGAAGAAATTACATTTGATTTTGAAATAATGTAATTACCGTGTTACTGATGGCGTGTAAGCGAGAATTCTTAATAAGTTTGTTCTTTAACGTTGTGTTACGTAACTTTTAGAAGCAAGCGACAATTGCAATGTTGATGCGTAAAAAGTTTCTTTTTTCTTTCTAGAAAGCTTTTTACAATACCTATTTACAAATGTTGTATATTTTTGGAAACTTCAACTATTTAGGTGGGCTTAAAACCTGGTGGTTACGATATGAGGCTTACACAGTGGCGTAGCATCCATGGCGCGAAGGGGTTCAATGAACCCGGGCCCACGACCATTAGGGGCCCACAGCCTGTGGAGTAGCAACAATAGTGCAAAGGGGTTCATCGCACTTGAGCCCATAATTCGACTAATTGGGGCCCACGCGAGAACTTACGGATGACACTTATTCACGGATTAAAACTTCGAAACAGCTGTTAATTATTTAATTTTCTCAAAGCTCAATCAATTTCTTTTTTTTTTATTTATAATGTGTAACAAAAACTATGTTTATACCCATGAAAAATACTGAAAATTAGACTCTTAATTGTGTTAAATGAGTTAGTAAAAAATACTATCTCAACAGTTGCCAATATTTTCTAAAATAGTTAAAACACTCAAGACAACAGCGTCCTCGGAAGTCTTCATCACATTGTTTTATTGTCTTTGCATTGTGTACAAAAATGTTTCAAGTGATCATCAGAAAAGATTTTTTTTTTAAAAGGAGATGTAATCTAAAGAGAAAAAAAAAGCAAGCAAACGAAACACCAGAGTAAGTGATATATGTATCGTTCAAGTTGAATATGCACTGTTACAATGAATGGCAAAACAAAATTGGGGAGCAGATTTTAAAAAAGATATAGAAGATATAGAGATGTTTATGTTCTCATGGAATAGTGTCTTTCTCTGACCAATGCTTAGTGTTTGTTCATAGTTCTTAGAAAAGTAAACATCATTAAGCCTATATTTTTACAAAAACATGATCATGGAATAGTGTCTTTCGGAGATGAATGTCTGTGCATTAGCCATGGTCGGATCGATGTCACCCACACAGCAGTCCTCCCCCCCCACACACACAGCTGATCTATCCAAATGTATATACATATATGTATATGGAACTCTGACCAATGCTAAGTATTTGGATTATTGTTCTTAAAGAAACTTAACACCATTATATTTATACAAGAATATAGGACTAGTCTTTATTTAAAATTACTATGAATATTGAAATTTTTCTGGAAAACAAAGCCCCGCAGATTCAAAACGAGATAATAGACCTGTTGGGCAATGCATTTCTACCGAGGTCCGCACCATTTTTTTTCTTTCATTGTTGAAAGCACTCAAGACATATTAAAATTGTATCAAATCAGCATGATTTAAAAAAATGTTTTGTGATCTCAATGACGGAATACCCCAAAAAATAAAAATTAAAGAATTATTTTTTCTAGGTTTTCATTTTTGTGAGAACCAGACGTCTGCAGATTTGGCGGAACAAATGCTCCAACTTATGAATAATCCCAATTTATCTTTAAAAAAAAACCGCGAGACTAAAGCAATGATGGTGCTTCCAATAGAAGTGTATTGTAGGACCTACAATGGTCTTCGGGTATTGCTTCATCAAAAGAAGCCGCTCACGCATTATGTTCACTATGTTAACTACGACTTAAACTTGGTCTTAATTGTCTTAAAAATTCCTTAAGCTGTACGTAAGACATTGCAGATTTCTAGGACTTGGTGTGTTTGCTCACAGCATCTAAAGATGGGCGCGTCTTGAATCCAATAGGAAGAGCAAAGCAGGCTTGGACTGGGCCGCCGGGACACCGGGAAATTCCCGGTGGGCCGGCGGCTGCCAACTGCCAAAAGAAAGTGATTATATTTTTAATTTTAACTGAAATTACCGTTGATTATATGATAGCTTCAAATAATAGTTTCTATTGAAAATAACCAACCTGAAACAGCAAAATCATTACTTTACGTAACGAGGTTGCTTGTGAGAAGTCGTTTTCAAAATTGAAATACATTTCGAATAGATTTAGAAATTTGCTTAACCAGTCAACTTTACAATCATTAGTGCTGATGTCTTGTCAGAAGGACCTTCTTCCAAGAATCAATAACATTGAAATCATTGATGTTTTAGCATCGACTAGTGCAGGGGTGGGTAAATTACGGCCCGAGGGCCACATGCGGCCCGCCGAAGTGTTTTATGCGGCCCACGAAAACCTAAATAAATCATTGTAAATATTAGAGACATTATTGAAACTTTTGATTCTTATCATTTGTAATGAAGAGGCTAAAGAAACATTGTCTCCAAACGTCTTTCTAAAGAGTTTTGAAAAAAAAAACGTAGATTATATTCAATAACAATACTATGTAATACTATTGTCACTACCTCAAAGTTGGTGCAATTGGGTGGACACCCCAGTTAATATATTGTGAACTTAATTCACTACCATGTTGTGAGAATGTGGATACTTTTAGTCATGTGTGAACAGTCAGTTGAGAGAGAAACTTGGAAGCAGTCACTAGAATGTAGTTGTTACAAGAAGTTGATTTGATAAAGTTGTTTAAGTTATTTGTAATAGACTGGAGTTAATTTACTATGAGTATTTTGTGAATCATTCGTTTATGGATATAGGTTTCAATTATTCTGAAGTTTGTGTATCATTTTCTACAAGTGGTGTATATCTTTGTACTTATTAAAGTATTATTTGTGTCTGCTACATAACGAGTCATTTCGTCATTTACAAGTGAAGTTTGTACGTGTAGACTATATATAGAGTATTGATCCTGACGAGCCTAGAATTAACAAGTTTATGAATGAACCCGCATGTCACCTCCACGCCTACAGTGAACGCAGTGCTACAGTAACATTCAACAATATAAACCCCAGGGTGACAACTATAATATACAATACTATATAAATTCAGTAAAAGACATAAGTCCAGGCCAGTATTTATTCAATGCTATGGAGAACTGTGTAGAAAGAGTTGGGTTGGTTTGTACAAGATGGTAAGGGTAAAAACTGATGGAGCTTTGACTGAGAAAAAACAACTTTTTAAATAACATAAAGAAAATATCCCAACCATAGACTAGTAACTGGAAAGTTTACACTAAGCTACATTAAAATCGTAATGTGGGGTTGTGACATATTATACATATAAGCCCAGAGGCCGTCCCAAGGCATTGTCAAAGTATGCTGCTGCTAAGGTCAATGATTGTCAAAATGGCTCGCTATGACATTGATCTCTGATATTAAACAAAAGGAATAGCGAAACTTGTACTACATGTTATTGTTCGAAGTACATTAGGTCTTTAATAAATTGCATTTTTTCCCCTTTATTTTGTATAATTCTTATTTTATTCGGGGCCACCAAATTCACCTTGCCTATATCCTCCAATTCTAAAAAAACATTCCCGATTGGCAGTTCCGAAAAGTATTTAAAGATTTGGAATTAAAACATTCTAATGTTTGGTAACACAGTTGTATTCACTGACCAATCATTAGATCAATATGGAATTTAAAGGACTAAATTGTTCCTTGATGGACATTGACTGTGACCCCTTCCTAATATTCCTAATGAAGAATTGAAGACAAACTTTATGTTTATCATTGGAAGCATTGTAATTTTTTGTGTTGTTGTACATGAAATGTATGTGCATCTTATATCTTTTCAAACAAAGCACACACTCCTGCACTAGTGATACGATTAAAAAAGAGTTATACTAGTTAATGGTGTATTGAAATTGTAGACTCTCTGTTTCTAATGTTTAGGTTGTTAAAACTAGGAGTTATTTAACTGTTTAATGTTGTTTCTCATAATTACGAATTTTAACATGTAATAAATAAAAACATTCTTACAACTTAAAGTAGTGTTTTTGAACTTTAAAATGTCATTATTATTATTATATATATGAAATAATTATAGAAACTAAAGAAAAATATATAAAAATTAAATTAAATTAAAAATAAGTAGTAATATTAAAGTACTGAAAAAAATTATATGAAGCTAATGATGAAATGGGCCGCCGCCATGACCAAATTTCCCGGGCCGGTTTTTTAAGCCAGTCCGACCCTGGAGCAAAGTATATAAAACACTCAAATACTTTTGCCCTCAATGTGGTCATCAAGGGATAATGCTCTAATAACAATAAAGATGTTTTGATGTACCAAAGCAGTTTGTGTTTCTCAAAGAAAAAAAATGCATGGAAACTTGCGCAATTAGAGGAAAATTAGTATTATTCGATAACATTGTTTTGTTTATTTCCAACACAAAATTGTAAGCGCAGTCAGGGTTGCGTTCTGAATGTGTAAAAATGAGAAGCAAGATCTACATAAAGTAGAAAGTATTGGCATGACTTTTGGTTACCACACCCATACATTCAGATTACTCAATAGTTCTGTCACACACAAGCATTCGTCTTACTTGGGATAGGGGGGGGCCTACCAAGATATTCTTGAACCCGGGCCTAAGGATACCTTGCTTCGCCACTGGGCTTACACCGTCTTGCATATTAGGACTAGACATCTAAGTCTTTAAAATCTCATACATAGGACTAGACATCTAAGCCATTAAAATCTCATATATAGAACTAGGCATCTAAGCCTTTAAAATCTCATATATAGGAATAGACATCTAAGCCTTTAAAATCTCATATATAGGACTAGGCATCTAAGCCTTTAAAATCTCATATATAGGACTAGACATCTAAGCCTTTAAAATCTCATATATAGGACTAGACATCTAAGCCTTTAAAATCTCATATATAGGACTAGACATCTAAGCCTTTAAAATCTCATATATAGGACTAAACATCTAAGCTTTTAAAATCTCATATATAGGACTAGACATCTAAGCCTTTAAAATCTCAAATATATGACTTTAAAATCTCATATATAGGACTAGACATCTAAGCCTTTAAAATCTCATATAAAAGACTAAACATCTAAGCCTTTAAAATCGCATATATAGGACTAGACATTTAAGCCTTTAAAATCGCATATATAGGACTAGACATTTAAGCCTTTAAAATCGCATATATACGACTAGACATCTAATACTTTAAAATCTCATAGGAAACACGCGGCAAGATCGGGCGGAAGTCCTTTGTCTCAAGCAAGCCAGACAGTCTGTCACATTCGAAATTATATCTTTCCCCTCTTGCCCCTCCTCTCATCTACCTTTATATGGACTAGATATATCAAATAGTCTTATTCTCATTCTGAGGAGCTGAGAGGAAGGATTCACATCTTTTTCTGAGCTTTACATTTATTCTTTCTTATTTATTTCTTTACTTGGATTCGGTGGTAAGCTTTACGAGGTGTCTTAAAAACCTCTTACTTATCATGTGAATTTATATATTTGTGCATTTATTTAGTGCATTATATTTGTGTACATATTTGTGTAATTCTTATCTTGGAGTATGTAAGTAGTCACTTTATGTATTATATTTATTATCATGACTTGTACGACTAATTAATCAAAGTCATCTACTTTATCTGGACTAGAATTATTTGTAATTCCTTCCACATGTATTTAGCTCTTTAACTGTTATTAATTTATCGCTGATAAATTACCGCTCGCCACGAGCCCTCAATACTATTATATATAAATTCCTTGACCGGGAACTATCATAATATTTATGTAACATGCCTTATTACCAAGTGTATTTTTACGCTCGTTTCGTGACAAGGAATGCCGTAACTATTTATATTATATTTTATCGGCCTGTTTGCCAGACATATTACTTAGGTATAACCATGTATACATTATGTTATTTATCTTATCCTATCATTATCTTATTTCGGCTGACTGCCGTGTTTATACTATACTTGGAAGAGATATATGAATAATCTCCCCTTGTATTACATTTTAACTTCAAGAGATCGTGTCCCTTGAACGGGCCCTGTCTCCATTCAACCGTGCTCTATTGTTCCGGCCACACGGCCAGATGTAAACAATAGCCAACTGGTCACTGACTATCAGCCATCTCCCCCCATTCCCTTCTCATCTCGCTATCTAAGCAACCTGTAATGATCTCACCGTGATAGATTCGTCTTACAATTTAACACTACTTGTAGTCTCCCCTGGCGGAATACATTACTATGTGTTAGCTCTCTTTGATATTTGTGAAACTAAGTTATAGTTTCTATAAATCAAATATTACATTACTATGTGTTATCGCCCGAGTGGGACTTCACTGTGCTATTATTATTGTCTCCCCTGATGAGATGTAATATTTAATTGATTAACTCCCCTTACTATTGTGAAACTAGATTATGGTTTCTAATTAACATTCTGAAGATGTCCTTTACGGAAAGGCGTCTACATCCCAGTGTCATCATTATGGCTAAGCCGATCTACGCATCTCGTTGCAGCTTTTATTACAGGCTACTTCTACTGGAAGCCCTATCTTCGTAACGCTGTTACTAGTCTGCTGACACCAGATCTGAAGATACCAGCCTTACCTACTACACACTAGAGTCCGACCAACAATCGCTAGCCAGAAGACCCGTTACTGCAGCTATATATCGTTAGACTGTCCCGTGCGCTAGGATCAATCACGCCAGCCAACCCACAGACAACGTCAGCATTAGCCATACCAGTCTCGTCAGAGCAGCATAGGACTTAAAGCTAAGTAACCAGCCTAATGACACTTAGACCACTTGTTTCTCATATCTAATGATGATAGTCTGGTTTATGTAAATAATTAGATCCCACCTTAACCCTGTACAGCACTTTACCTTTTCTTATTTTACCTTTCTATTATTAAACTGTACATATATTTTACTTGAACTGTATTTGTTGCCTGCATTCATAACGCTGTACCTGTTAGTTTATGTGCAAGTTAAGGTCCTCAAAATCTATAAACCCCCTAGACACCTAAACGGCCACCATCTTTGACCTACTTGACACAATGTGGTCATTGTAAATCTTATCTAATTTTTTTTAAATTCGCGGACGAGGTCGCGGGCCGCACAAAATGGTTCCGCGTGCCACATGCGGCCCGCGGTTCGCGTGTTTGAGACCCCTGTATTAAACTATGCATAAAAAAGATATATTTTACCTTATATTAAAATCATCACCTATGACTTTTGGGTGCTCGAGTATATATTTCATGTGTATCAAAGTCTGACGATATTAGTTTGCTATATTTATTCCAGGGGCGTAGCTATGTATTTTCCACCATTTGTCGGCCCGGAGAGCTTGACCTCTTTGGGGGCCTCTTGTTAGATAGCTAGTTTAGTCTATTGGGAATTGCGCACTTTTAGGTACAGACAATGAACGCATATTTTGTGACAACACAGACTGTAGGGTTAGAGATTAAGATTGACGTATAGGAAATCAGTTACCGCTAGACTCTCAAGGGGATTAGACCATCTTTATCGACTGACTAGACTGTAAAAAAAGTTAGTATTTAAAGTTCATTTCTTAAGTTTTTGTTCCTGTTAGTATTTGTTCTTGTGAATGTGGCTGTCGAATTCGAAATCAAAACCAATACTTCAAAATACACACTCATCTAGTATCTTTAACCAACGTAGAAATACTTCAGCTACAACTGATTCAACCATACATCAAACCATTACAACCTACATTTTACGTAATATTCATTATTTAATGTAAAAGAAAAACATTCATTTTGGGCCCCCATCATGTTGGGGCCCGGGGAATTATCAAATTCTCCCCCTCCTTCCCCCACCCTAGCTACGCCTCTTATTTTATCATGCAATAGTCCTTGTTAAACTATATCATTAAGTAGGAGCACTTAAGCCTCAAATGCAAATACGGATGTGTAGCTAAGGGCTTAAAGAATACACATTTAGCATATATATGCTATTTACTTTTTAGCGATGTTTCGGAAAGAACATTAAAGCTCAAAGCAGATTTTCATTACCATTAGTGTTTTTTTTTTTATTTAAAAGTGACGGGCAGACCAACCAACAGAAAAAAAACGCACAAAAAAAAAGCGGCTTTTACCTTCATTGGAGCACTGGAAAAAATAAATAATATAATATGATTATTTCAAAATTTGTGGAGACTTAGTTTGGTATATCGGTACAAAATTCTCTACATACAAGTCCATTAAAAATGTCGGTGATATTTACCTAAAAAAATGCATTGTTAGCCTTTAAAAACAATTATAAATGTTTATTTTAATTTTAGCAGCTAGTTGACTAGAAAAAAAACATTAACTGTTATTTATATTTCTTGTGAACATTTCATGTACATTATATAAGTATGTTGTGTTCTGTGTAGAGATAACAATATCCAGTGTTTTCTTTCTTTATTAACATAATGTTATATTAACTCCCTTATTGTTTTATACTTGGTGTATTTTTATTTACAAAATCGCTTGCATAATTAATTTTATAAATTAAACGGTTAGGTTTTACAAACCAAAAAGTAGCCATTTCATCTAAACTTTGCAAGCCACATCGCATGGTGAAATAATATTTTTTCATTTCTCTTCTAGTTTTCGTGATCTGAGTGTGACAGACAGACATTTTGCACAAACCAAATAGTGGCTTTTCTCCCTTTATTGTCCGTAAGGAAAATTGTCATACGATTTGTGCATTACACCGAACAACACATTATAACCATAATTATGTCAATGGTCAAATTTATCAGAGCTATATGTTTTAATTATAGGCAGTTCCGAGAAGTATTTGAATATTCAATATTTGAAAAAAAAAATCTTTGTACTGTACAACAGTTGTATCAGATAGCTTAGCTTGGCAAAGTAGTGAGAAGATTAAGAGAGTAGTGGTTTAAGGACATTGTCTGTGATTGGTTACTAATAATTATTGTCAGGGTGAGGTATGTCGAGAATGATTGTTAATGATTGGTATTATAGTTTTATGTTCCCTTGTTGTGAATGTGAATAGTCGTTTCCACGTGTTATCAATGAATGATTTAGTCTTAGTTGAATGTGCGAGAGAATGTTTTTGTTAGTAAGGTTTTGCTCCCGGTCCAGGAAGGTTTGACGTGTATTCGAGTAGTTATTGTGTGCTAATAGATTAATAAAGTATTTGGTCTTGGATTCATTCAAACTGGAGTTGGATTATATATATTAAGTATTTTGTGTAACAAGTATTTGAATAGCAAGTATACATTAAGTAGAAAGGAATAATCATCATACCCCTAGCGAGCCTGAGGAACCAAGAGCCAAGACAAGACAAACATATATATATATAAATAGAACTTTTGACAATTATAATGAGGAGTATTTGACAGACTTTTTGTTTTTCATTGGGATTATTGCAATACTTAAAATGAATGTGCATTTTCTTTTCAAACAAAGCTTTCCCATATATATATATAACATACCTTTAGATACAATTATTATAAATTACTTAGTGGATAAGATAAGATTAGATAATAGCTTTGCTTTTAAAATATTTAAAATATTCCTTAAGAGAAATGTGTAAATTAAATGTCACGAAAATAAGGGACTGTAACGACCAGGACACGAAACAGGAACCCCAGTTACTCCCCTTAGCAGCGACGCAGTACCAAGCGAACTAACTATGAGGGCCTCTTAATAAATATATAAATTCCATTCTAGATTCTATGGCAAACTTCTAGACATTGATAGATTGAGAGCCAAACCTAAAACCAGAACAACCCTCATAAGAGGTATTCTATTCGCGGTCGACGCAACGGTAGTAGCACACTCACAAGAAAAACTTCAATTAGTAATACCCTCTTCTCTCAGGCCTGTAACGAATATGGCTATACTATTAGCACGAAGAAAACAAATATTATGGGACCACCTGATACAGCACCACCCTCGATCCTCGATAAAAATGGATGCCGTAAATGAATTCTGCTATCTGGGATCCACATCTCAAGATGACATGTCTCTAGAAGAGGAGATAAACAACGCATAAGGAAGGCTGCCTCGACCTTCGCTAGACTAAGGTCAGGAGTTTGGTAAAACCAGAAGCTCACTACAGTGAATAAATTGAAAGTCTACAAGGCATACTTTATGAGTACACTACTGTATGGCAGTAAATCATGGACCACATACGCAAAGCAAGAGAGAAAACTAAACTTATTCCATTTGTGATGTCTTCGTAGGATCTAGAAAATCACATGGAAAGAAAAAGTGTGCACTACTGAGATCCTTGCACGAACAGGTATTCCCAGCATCTTTACAGTCCTCAGACAACGCCGCCTGCGCTGGCTTGGACATGTTCGCCGAATGGAGGATAAACGCCTCCTGAAAGTCATCCTCTACGGACAACTTGCCACTGGCTCCAGAAAAACGGGTCGCCCCCACTTCCGTTAGATTGATGTAATAAGACGTGACCTCAAATCAGTGAACATCAATACTGACCAGTGGGAAGACATAGCTCTAGACGGTACCAGATGGAGAGAGACAGTGACCAAGAAAGCTATAGACAGCGTAAGAACATGAGCCTCAGCTCTATAAGAAAAACGGACAATGCGAAAAATGGCAAGCTCCTCAACCACTAAAGTGAAAAGCACCTTAACTTTTGATTTTTGTGTACGGGACTATCTCTCCAAAATAGGGATCCACAGCCACATGAGGAAGTGTGCGAGATGAACAATAGTCGTTCTAAGACTAAAGGAGACCAAAGATATATATTTAATATATTTATATATAAATATCAGGTGGCCGAGCCTTTCTCGGTTTAATAATTTCATAAGAAAGGTTATATACCCGAAGTCATTTTGGGATTTTTTTTATAATTACGAAAATGAACGATCGGATAAAGACTACTAATCTGAAGAGTTTCTTAAGTGTTCTGTTTGTTCTAAATGTAAATTGGTACGTTCAGACATTTAATTTCGGAATTAGAATATTCAATTATGGCTTTAGTACGAAACATCGAGTGACGCAAATTTCTACGTTATTGGGTAAAACTGCAAAGACTTTCTTCCAAACCAATAATAGTAGGCCTACGATAGTTTTAAGCTGTCTAGACTTAGGAGGACTTAAGAGACTTGATATTTAATCGCCATGTACAATTACATATAGAACAAACAGAACACTAAAGAAACTCTTCAGATTAGTAGTCTTTATCCGATCGTTCATTTTCGTAATTATAAAAAAAATCCCAGATTATTTTACGGGGTATGTGCCCTGCTCAGCCAGACTGTCAGACTATAAGAAGTTCATAACGGCTTTTGCCATCCATCTATCCCAGTGGTGCTACTGGTGCTACAGCCCATGGAAGGATATGGCCTGCTTTTACACATCCCTCCATTCAGATATCTCATAGGCCTTTCGTCACCACACCCTAACCCCAAGTTTTTTACTGAGATTTATAGTTAAATCAAAAGTGGCTGCAGCGTACGCAAACTCGTTGACCGCTAGCTAGATATCTTGTTCAGTGTGAGAAAGTAAGGCGTAGAGCAACTGTGTAATCACCATTTCCTTTGTTTTGGTACGGGACATTAGACACTGAAGCATGAACACATGGTCATAATTTTACCAGCAAAATAATAATTATAATAAGGCTTGACATCAAATCCGAAGATTAATGAGGAATCTACACCGCTCTACGCAATTAAAGTGTAAACAAT
>JADKLZ010000130.1:5059451-5087233 GCA_021533235.1 Biomphalaria straminea | reverse complement strand
GGGGGGCTCGAGGTTCAACACCCGACTCGGCTTGGCCTGGCTACTTAGAGGGGGGCTCAGGTTCGACACCCGACTTGGCTTGGCCTGGCTACTTAGAGAGGGGGCTCGAGGTTCAACACCCGACTCGGCTTGGCCTGGCTACTTAGAGGGGGGCTCAGGTTCGACACCCGACTCGAGCAGAGTTGTGTTTACTGAGCGCCTAATGGAAAACCAACACCTCGATACCCCCTCCCCCAATGGTCCACATATGAGATTGGACCAAAGCGCTCTGAGCATACTATAAGCATGAAAGTTGCGCTATATAAAAGTAATAATAATAATACAAGAAAAACACGTACACTCTTTCATGTCCTACAGTGACCCAACTGGTCACCCAACGTGTTGCTTTAAATGCCCTTACAAGTGTATTATAGTGTACATAAATCTATTTAGTATTCCGGCTTAAATCTGCCTTACTAACAAATATTTGTTACAGGTTGTCAGTATGACCAGTTCGATATAATAGCTGTGTCATGTCATCGTACACTGTATATATTTTTTATAATATTACTGTCAACAATGTTATAAATATGCAAATTTAAATTGTGACTCTCCATACGTCCAACTGACACTATAGCTTTGGGTAGAGAGTTCCCGGCACGTTTTCACTGATTTTTTTTTCATGTTTTACCAGATTATTATTTTCTTTTTGGCTTTATGCCCTACCGTTGTTGATTTGTTTCCTCGTCGTCAAGGTAACCTCTTCGTGCTTTGTCGTTGAGTCATCTCTTTGCCTGCATATAATGTTGAACTCTTTATTCTCCAACTTTATTTGAAATAAACGTTGGTGTCATCTTTGTGGTTGAAATAACCGTTGTTGAAAAAAAGGTAAAATTAGCTTATCTCTAAAATTACTAAGTATAAAGTTCTTGTTTATTTTATTAGATACAATTTTAAATTGAATAAAAACTGAAATTCAATATACAACTGACGTTGACACGATACAAATGTATGACAAGAATTCTAATATGCCAGCTAAACAATACAATACACAACGGCTTTATTTTAAATAACAATGTATACACACAATTTCCTATGTCCGATAGTATGGTGGGGAATGCAGCGATCAAACTTCGTGCTCCAAGATGAATATGGATAAGATAACTGATTTTCACTTTAAGTCCTTGCGCTTAAATTATGGAAAGGTTTGAATCTATTAAATTATTCATACTACATCGACTTCATATTGATTTCACTTTCCTGACGGCTATTCATTTTGCCTTGACATAGACATCAGTCGACATTGTCAATGCTGTTTTCATTTAGTAAACACTTAGAAACAAGTTGGAATGTAAAAATTGAGCACTTATGAATAATAGCAACTTGTCTTTTTTTTTTTTACAATACCTCATTTCAAGTTAGTCCTGCATGGAACCTGGAGAGTAGAGGATGAAATCTGGACAGGTATTTAAAAAAATACCCAGCTTAAATGATTTTAGAGGAAATTTAGCAGTAACTAGCCGAGAAAATAATCACTAGCTCGTTATCTACATGGGGACTACTCTAGCTTGCCAGTCATAATTTTTTAGTTAAAAAAAGAAATAAATTAACAATTGGTTGTTCTTATTCTAGGCAACGTTTTACTGCTGACCTATAAGTTCTTTTGCAGAATTGGCCATGGAAAAATAGTGTGCTTATGTACCGTACAGAACTCTGGTTATGTTGGTATGTTATGTACTGGTAGTGTAGTCTGCCTTTGGTGGTTTAAGGTGGGACGTTAAAAAACAATATGATTTATAGTTTCATAATGGTGGGCACAGTGTTTATAAAGGCGTAGGTGTGTGAAATTTACTTTGTTAAGATAGTAATTTATCAAAGGTCTATGTCCTCATCTTGATTGAAAGATTTTAGATTGCTTTTTACTGGTTGTTCAATAGATGACACTGTCTGTGATATTTATCTGCCATTTCATTTCCCTTAAAGCCAGTGAGTCCAGTCGTCCATTGTAATGTAACTGTGATATTTAAATTTCACATCATATGATGGATTTTAGAAATTAATTGTCAACTCTTTTGGCCTGGATAAGGCGCTGCTCGTAAATGCTTATAGAGTAGACAACAATAAGAGATGATGATTGCATTCCGTCATTAAATATTATTATTGATGCTTTCAACTTTATTCGCTGATGGTGCAGCTCTTCTTGTCTGACTCTCAGAGAGCGCAAACGTAAATGGATATTTCAGAGAAATAGAACACAATAGTCGACCGGCTACATAGCATACGACGCTATTTTGCAGGGCAGGACTTAGGCACTGCAACATATGCGGCCGCAGTGGGTCCCGCACTTTCTTTGGACCCGTGCTAATTTTAAGATGTATAAAGTATTAAATTGAACCATTTTATAACATATAACAGATTCCCCGCGGCCTCTTGATTAACCAGGTGCCCTTGGAAATTTCCTGAAATGTTATTAAATATAAGCCTACGAAAAAGTCCTAGAAATATCCGGAAATTATTAAAGTCTTTTGTAAAGTAAAAGTAAAGTAAAAAAAAATATCCTGAAATGGAAGTGAGATTAAAAGGGGGAAGCTAGAAGGTTATGAACAGGAAGCCAGTGAAATTATTATTTTAACGTAATTTGTGATATTAATTAAAGTACTTCTAAAGTCAAACCTGAGAGTAGACTGAGAGTCTTACGACACAATATAATCTGGAAATACTTTTAATATTATGACAAATTGAGAAGAAGAGAATTATATACATCACTTTCATTCACAAAATGCTACTCTATGCTATTCTATTTTGTGAATGAAAATAGTGCGCATTTGGATACACCATTCTCCATTCACACCATGCTGCGTCATGGGATCTTTCCGTTTTACTTGTTGATTGTTGTTGACTGAACTTTTGAACTTTGTCGACTTTGAGAATTATATATATAGATTGAAAAATACTGCAAAGATATTTTTGTTTAATTTTTAAATGTAAAAAAAAACAAAAAAAACCCTAAAGAAATGTTAAATGATTTTCGTAGGGAAAAGAAGGAAAATGATATTGATTCTGTAGCTGGAGAGACTATCGACATAGTGCAAACCTTTAAATACCTTGGTACTATCCTAGACAATAAACTAAATTTTACTGCAAATACTGATTATATCAGCAAAAAAGGGTAGCAAAGATTACGACTGCTTAGAAAAATGTCTTTGTTGAATGTCAGCAAAAAGCGCTTGCTATGTTTTATCAGGCTCACATCTGTAATATTTTAAGTTTAAATATCACTGACTTGTATAACAAATTAACAATGAAAATAAAAACAAATAAAATGAAATACGATATGCTTTTGGTTAAATCATTGAGACAGAACAAACGAATTCCATTTGGGCAGCAGTTTGTTTCAAACATTTATAAAAAAAAAGCTAAAAAAGATTCCATAAATAAATTAAACAATCACTATTTGGGTCAGGATTTTGTGATTTTACCTTCACAAAATAGATGCAAGACACCGACAGCAATGACAAACAGACACAAAAACTCTTTTTTCCCCTGGCAATCAAATCATTACATAAATATTATCTGATATACAATCTTTGCATGTAAACTATGAGTGAGTCTGGTGTGAAATTATATTTTAGTTTTTTTATAGTTGTAAAGTTTTGTTTGGTGTGATACACCAATTGTAAGACCAATTTCCTTATGGATAATAACGATTATTATTATTATCATTATTATTTTAGTGATTATAATAATGTATTTTTTTGTTTATACATTAGTTATTTTAGCATTGGTACTTGTATGCATTTTTGTAGCATTTGTATATACTTTATTTTATAACAGTGCTTTCCAAACTTTTTCCTTATCTTAACACTTTGCACATGCTAAGAAACATTTTAATTTTTATAAGGAGGTTAACTTTTAGACATTTAGTTAATTATTCCAGTTGTTCGTAGAACTCATATTGAAGTCTGGCAGAACACTAAGAGTTTACTCTAGACTAATGCTAATAAATTTAAAATCGTGTTTAATTATTGTAACAGATTCATCTCAAAATGACCTTGATACTTCACGGTGTGTTCTTTTCCTTCACGTTAATCTCACTTCAACTTCAAGTATCGGGACAAACTGGTAAGACAGAACTACTACAATATGGTACATGTGTATCAATGCTGCTTTTATGTTTTTGATTTTTTATTTGTAATGGAGAACTATAGAAAAATTTATAAAGTTTGTATAAATCGTTTCTCCTGTCTACACAAATCCATCTAACAATCTTTGGTTTTCTCCCCTCTTCCAACTTGATCTGAGACAGGAAACAACGATTTCTACACTTTTACCAAAGATTCTTGCGCCCCCTCATAGAGATAGAACCGCAATATAAACATACATTTTCTTGCAAACAGGGGAGGGATAGTATGAAGTGAAGTTTTATGCCTACGCTGGGTATGGCAAGTATCTCGTATAAGGGATGAACGTATGCCGATTGCATTTTTTTTGGTGAGCTCAAATAATCTTCGACGTAACAGAGGTGCTCCACCGAAATGCTTTAAACACCAATTTGCTTAAACTGAAATACAAGAGAGCACCTGGTTGCAGGCGGCTTGAGAAAGAGACAGCTGGGGGTCACTTACTTACATTTAAGACCATTCCGCTGCCGAGGACATACCTAGACCTCGAAAAGAAAATCTAAATCGACCTCCGGTGGACAATAATTACACTTGAGCTAGATATAGCAAGATATGAATGTCGCAACTAGTCATTTTTCTTTTTATATGTGCTTCGTTTAAATTTACCAGCCAAGCTTTGAAACTAAAAATGAATAGACTTAAAAATATTATTCATCCCTGGAATATACATAAAATCTTAATATATTGTTGTACCTCTAAGGCAGGCACTGAACGAAAGTCAGGCGGTAATAATAAACGATAAATGTTTTATTACCTGTTACCTTACCGGGAAGTACTGTTATAAGCATCAACAAATAGTTCAACTTGGACTTCGCTATAAAGTCACAGGATGTAATGCCTTAAGTTCTAAGAGTCCTATTTAATACCATAACAGCACGAAAGACCAGCAACACACTTCCCAGTTTCGCTCCAGGTCTTACGAACACTTTACTAGTATCGCACAGGACAGCACCCAGACTTTTCAGTATTCAATAACTTTAGCAGGATCCACAACAGTCCTTCTTCCTGTATAATGTAATGGCGCTTTCGCCGTGGTAAATATCAAACGGATCTACTAAAAGCGTTCTACTTTTTAATCTAACTTTTCGTCATTTCCGTAACTAAGTAAAACTTATCCCTTTATTATTCCCGAAATAAATCTACATTCTAATCATGTCATAACAACTCCTCCCAAGAGCTCCTACGTAGTCGCCAGTTGTTATGGCGCTTTCGCCGTGGTAAATATCAAATGAACTGAACTGGAGGTAATCTCAACCACAGACGAAATGCCAAACAAGCAATAGAGTAAGTCGACAATCAATTCAACTATAAAACACGTTTAATAATCAATAAGGGATCCGTCGTTGTCTTTATGTACTTGCCGTCCTCAATAATAATAAGAGTCTTGTTCTTAGGGTCTACTAAACGCGTTCTACTTTTTAATCTAACTTTTCGTCATTTCCGTAACTAAGTAAAACGTATCCCTTTATTATTCCCGAAATAAATCTACATTCTAATCATGTCATAACAATAAACATGTTTTCCGCTACTTGTGTTGAATTGCGCTCTGAAGCGCATCATAAGTGTGGCTTGGGGGCGGAGTTACAATATTGTCCACTTCTGAGATTTGTCTGTCCCGGCCAAATTTTTCTCAAGACATAGGCTGTGTGGTTAGTTAATGTAGGCAGGAGACTATCAGTTGGAGCGACAAAATGCTTATGTTGCCATCTCGATGGAGTCATCTGCATTGTAGTCTGCGTATGTATCTTTCTTCATCTGCTCCAGTTTATCTACTTTTGGTTAAGGAGATGCCGTTTTTATTTTACGACATTAATCTCAGTTACCTTCGACGGCAGTCACGTGCAAGGAAGCAAGTTAATGGACGTCTTGGCGGTGGTCATCAAGATGCTAATTCTACACGTTACTTTAGCATAATATCTCAGTGAATGCTTTGAAATTGAGCCAGGAGGTCAGGTTATCAAACAGGTCATCAAACCTAGCAGCATCTAAAATACATGCTTGTAGGGCACGTGAGTAACGTCAAATGTGCAAAAGTTCATCAGCTGCTGCATCACGTCTCACAGGATTCTTCTGTCCAAATTCAGGGCTTCTCTTGCTTATTATGGCCACTGGACTAGACCTTTTGGCAGGTCTTTTGGTACTTGCACTCTCCCTGTAAGCTCCATACAGAACAGATGTCGTTGAAAGGTTGGGTGTAGGCAGCAGACGTCATAATGCTTATCGGTGTGATATTTACAGAAACTATCATGCTTTTTGTCGTGAGAGCCACTCTTGCACAACTTTTTATCACAGTCACTAATAGCGTTACCACTACATTTAATTACCGTTAAGTAACGGATCCCTTATTTTTCTTGACATGGTAGCCATCTATTCGTCTGTCTTGTTCAGCAGACCATATATTGATTCATCAGTCTATATGAGCATGGTACCTTACGTCTCTTGTCCTCTAACGTTTCTTGTTCATCGAATGATCAGTTTTGCTCAGCATGGTACCCATCGATTAGATTGTCTTGCTCAGCATGGTACCCATCGATTAGACTGTCTTGCTCAGCATGGTACCCATCGATTAGACTGCCTTGCTCAGCATGGTACCCATCGATTAGACTGTCTTGCTCAGCATGGTACCCATCGATTAGACTGTCTTACTCAGCATGGTACCCATCGATTAGACTGTCTTACTCAGCATGGTACTCATCTATTAGACTGACTTGCTCAGCATGGTACTCATCTATTAGACTGACTTGCTCAGCATGGTACTCATCGTGTCCCACATGGTGCTTATTTGTTTAATGTTTGTTCGTATCGAGTCTTGCAAGACTCTTAGAAGCTCGCCAATATCTAGATCCACCTCAAACAAGTAAGTTTCCGGATCATTCCCTTCATCAAGAAGAGTTTGCTGAAGACGTTATTTAAGAATGTCTTTATTTCTTTCAATCCGTTTTAAGCGTCGCCATTCGACCTCTGCTTTTAGTTCCCTTAACTCCAGCTCGTCTAGAATTTTCATAAATGTCATTATGGCTTAAAATCTTACCTCCGTTAAGTCGCCCAATCCCACTTCTGACTCCAAATGTTGTAACTCTAAGGCAGACACTAAACGAAAGTCAGAAGGGGGTAATAATGAACGAGAAAATAATTATAAGCATCAACAAAGAATTGGACCTGGACTTCCGCTATAAAGTCACAGGGTCTAATGCCTTAAGTTGTATGAATCCTAATTAATAAAAAAACAGAACAGACCACCGACATATTTTCCAGTATCGTTCAAGGTCTTCTGAACAGTTTACTAGTACCGCACAGAACAGTAAGCAGCTGTAGGCTTTTTGACCACAACAATCCTTCTTCCTCTCTAAACATGTCTGCCACTACTTGTGTTGAGTGGCTCTCTGATGTGCACCATCAGTATGTGAATGGAATTGAAATTGAAGTACTTACTAAGATCTAAAAGAACTGTGTTCAGCTATTTCCTTCAGTATCTAGTGAACTTCGGAACCTGCTAATGTTACGTTGTTTATGAGAGACCAGAAATAGCTTTAAAAAACAAAACACTGAATTTAAATGCATGTGAAATCTCAATATTTTCTCTTTCACTAAAGTTTAACTGCTATAGACAAACTAAAGATGACTTTTTCAAATTATTTAATCTTTAGGTGCGCCTTATTTAACCTTATTCTGTGTACTTGTGCAGTGCTTTCGTCATCTAGATACTAAGTTTACCTGTTTCTCTATAGGTCAGTGGGTTGAGATCACAGCGCCGCCTATACAGCTACACCTATACGTGCGCAATCAAATTTCGTTGAGCTTTTTGTATCTTCAGGGACTGCTGTACTACTAAGTTCGATATCAATATATTTTTACATTTACCTATCCCTTAGTCTAAGAGACCACTGGGGCATCATGCAAGACTCGTTGACTGTCTTTTCCACTTTGCTTTGTTAGAAATTCTTGCAATGGTAAGCCTGTCCATTTATTATGTTGTCTTCCAATCGCTTTCTGTGTCTGCCTCTTCTTTTTTCCTGGCTCTTTTCCTTGAAGGAAGGATTTTGCAAGCCCCGAAGATCTTGTAATATGGCCATAAATGTTTCTCATTTGTGTTTCACTACCTTGTTATGATTAAACTTCAATAACTATTTTGTATGTTATCCGTAAATGTTATATAAGATATACTATTATAGATGAATACATGTTATTTTCATATAACACAAATTAAAGTTTTTAAAATCAAAATTTATTTAAATTAAATATCGTCAGTTAGGAGTGATAGATTTAAGCGTTTTTTCTCGATATTTAGAAGGTCATCATGGGGTCCAATCGCTGCTGTAACCTAGTCTCTAATCTCTTGGTTTGTGATGCGGTCATTAAATATAATAACTAGGATCCTTCTGTAGCATCTTATTTCCATTGCTAGCGTCACGGATGAATGTGCGTATGAATGTATAATCTATTTTTACCTATGCGCGAATGACAGGAAGTTTGTTAGTTGTTAGTGAGAGTTCAGTTTGTTGAGAGATGCACTAAAGTTGATTAAAGTTTCTGTGTTACATCGATCCAGCGTTATTTGGTTATTTTCATAAATCACAGCTGAATCTGGGACATCTAGACATCGAGACTTAAGGTAGTTGCTATCAAGTTAAAGATAGAAATAAATAAAACAGTTGTGATAGCTAGGATCCTCCTCTCTAGCTCTGCAGTAAGTAAACAAGACTCACATGTATATAAGAATGTGTCGATGACAAGGGAGTGCATCAGCCTAATGTCAATAATGATTTGGAAATGATAATAAGCCTAAATCCTTTGCCAAAAGCGAAATTCTTTTCTGATATCTATCAAAATGTTATATTTTCACAAATTTAATAATAATATTTTTTTAAAAGGGAAAAATAATTATAATGTGTATCTATAGTTCATCTATAGATCATCAAATTGTTTATTCAATTTAATTCTATAGAAATCTAATACGTCTAATAAATTTCTTTCTTTTTTTTTACAGATGACTGTCCAACAAAGTACCACCATTTAGCACTAGGAAAGTGCTATCGTCTTTATCGTAATTTATTATCTTGGGCCGACGCTAAAGTTAGATTCTTCTATATTTTTAAATTTTATACCCTATCCCCAACAAAAAACCAACAACAATACTATTATGATAAAAGTTTATGTTTTTTGTTCTTAGTATTTAGCACATTTTATAATATGTAATATACCTTGTGTATCAAACACCTCTTATTCAAATTAGATAGGTAGATAGATAGATATATAGATAGATAGATAAATAACCCTATTGTGCGCGAAAGGATTAACTGTAGATTTAGCTGACATACGTGAACTCAGGCGATGGAAAAGGTATAGTGAAATGTTCTCTCATTATATATTTGTTCAGTTCTCGGGGATCTATACACAACCTCAAATAATTATCTTTCTTCTTTGTTATAACCAAGTTATGAACCCATTCTGTTGGTTCATCAACTTCTGTGATCACTGCATCTTGTTGCATTTGTGTGAGTTTCTTTTTCAATTCTTCATACAGTGATGGTGCAACTCTGCGTGCACATTGAATAACTGGTTTTGCATCTGATGTCAGTTTAATGTGATACTTCATTTTGTATGTACCGAGTTCCTCGAATACTCGCTTATATTTTTTCATCAACACTTGTGGAACTTCATTCTGTTGCTTGACATCATGTACCTCGACATTTCTCTTTGCTTCAATTAGTTTTAAAGCAATAGATGTCTTCAGTCATAATATAGGATTTATACTTTTCTTGATCACGTATAGATCATCTTTAACTTCTACATCGCCGACTTTAAATGTGACCGATGCAACTCCCTTCAGTTCTAATGCTTCATCCCCTAATGCTCGCAGAGGTGGCCCCCATCGAAGTCACCAATGTATCAATGGACCAGGAATATTAAAGACATAGTATTGTTTTGATCGTTTGAATATATAAAATTTTTAAAAAAATAATTTCTCGCTTTTTTTCACATAAAAGCAAACTCAAAAACACTTCGTCTTTTATAAGACTCTTCTAACTCTTCGGGAATAAGTTGAGTAGAGATCAAACTAATGACCTAGAATAACAAGATTACAAAGAGAGTTTGTGTGATACACAAACTCAGAGGCGGCCCCCGTCGGAGTCGGATCCCTGTCAGATCCGCCTATTCGCAAGATGTTTCGGATGTTCCTTCTAAGTCCCTGGCTCAATTCCTGTATGCTCCCATCCTTAAACTATCGCAATATTTCTGAAAGAACAGTAAAGGTTAAATCATATTTTCAAAAGCCTTTAGTGTTTTTTTTCTAACCGTGACGGACAGACCAATCAAAAGACGAAACGCACAAAAATATGTTAGTTTCATTTTAATGGGGGCATTATACAATTTTATTTTTAAAAATCTGATTTTTTTTTAAATTTAAGAAATTAATTTAGAATCATGTCATTTCCGGTCTTTACGCTAGTACACGAAAGCCGCTGCTAAAAGTTCATTTTAAAAAATGTGCGTGATATCTAAGTGTCTAGAGCATTTCTTATAGTAAAATTTCCTCCTTTACATTTACGTAATTGTTTTAGAATTGGTGTTTTGTTATTAAAAAATCGCTTGCATAATTAATTTTATAAATTAAACGGTTTGCGTTTAGAAAACTAAAAGTAGCCATTGCACCTAAACTTTTCAAGCCTCATTTAATGGTGAAAAAATATTTTTCGTATCTCTTATGGTTTTGGCGCTCTGTGTCTGACAGACGGACAGACGGACAGACAGACATAAATTCATTTTAAAAAATGTGCGTGATATCTACATGCCAAGAGCATTTCATATAGTAATATTTCCTCCCTTAGATTTACGTAATTGCTTCACAATTGGTGTTTTATTATTAAAAAATCGCTTGCATAATAATTTTTAAAATTTAACGGTTTGCTTTTAAAAAACTAAAAGTATGTGTTGCACCTAAACTTTTCAAGCCGCATTTAATGGTGAAAAAATATTTTTCGTATCTCTTCTAGTTTTGGCGACCTGAGTGTGACAGACGGACAGACGGACATTTTGCACAAACCTAATAGCGGCTTTTTCCCCTTACGGGGGCCGCTAAAAATGGAAACTTCCCAGACAATGTCAGTGGAAACTGTTCTACTAGCACATAGTCCTTAACCTCAACTTTCTTCAAAACATTATTGCTAGTTAGTTTTTACTTTTAGACTAATACAGTGAGCTGATTTCTTCTTTTATTGATTTTACTCAAATAAAAAATGAGTTTCACTTCCTTATAAGTTCCCACTGTTTATGACACGTATTCAAATGTTATTGCAAATTTTACAATGGTATTTAATTTAAATAAGAAAGGGACTGAACAACACATGAACAGATTTTGTTGTTGATCTATTTTAAGACAGAAGTGGTATACCGTTGTGCTTTCACATCAAAACTTAATCTACCATCTAGACGTGTCTAGGCATGTTAGGGAATATAGAGATTTTAATATAATTATCTCTTCCGATGTGTCTTCTTTTGATAAAATATATATTTTTCTATTTGGTTGTCTTCCATAATAATAATTTAATCCTGTGCCACCGCACCCTTAGCACCCCTACGAACGCTACTACTTAGAAAGATATGCACCTGTCACCAACAATGTCGATTATATATTGGAATAAACGGGATAGGAATTAAAAAAAAAAATTGCCCACAATTAGCTGCGCCTGGTGATTGTATATGCCCAACCTGCAACCGCATTTGTGTATTAAGAATTGGCCTCTTTAGCCACACGAGAAGTTGCAAAGGGAAACGATGGACTCTCGAGACGTAAAATGCCACAGAGAATATAATTTGTATGACTTTACAAGTTTTAAATTAAAATTAATAGAACTAGAGTCAGGCCAATATTATGATCAAGATTAGATCTATTAGGACTACTACTGGATTATAATGCACTATATGTTGTTCGCATTGCATTTACTTCTTAATTTTATACTACTGTTTATATAATAAATAAATCTGCACCCCAAATATGTAAGAAGATAACAATTTCCTTAATAATATTTCGATTTATATTTTGAAAAATGGTTTAATACGTTTAAATCTAAATCTAGATCTACATCTGGCCTTAATTGAGTCTAATTGTGTCATGGAGATCTGTCAATCCTCATTGGCCTCCTTCAGTCGTAGAACGACTATGGTTCATCTCGCACACTTCCTCGTGTGGCTGTGGAGCCCTATTTTGGAGAGACACTCCCGTCCACAAGTATTGCAGGTAAAGGTGGTCTTCGCTACAGTGGTAGAGGAGCTGGCCTTTTTCCGCGTTGTCCGCTTTTCTTCTAGAGCTGAGGCCCATGCTCTTTCGCTGTCCATAGCTTTCTTGGTCACTGTCTCTCTCCATCTGGTGCGGTCTAGAGCTATGTCTTCCCACTGGTCAGTATTGATGTCCACTGTTTTGAGGTCGCGTTTTATTACATCTATGTAACGGAGGTGGGGGCGACCAGTTTTTCTTGAGCCTGTCGCAAGTTGTCCGTAGAGGATGACTTTCGGTATGCGATTGTCCTCCATCCGGCGAACATGTCCAAGCCAACGCAGGCGGCGTTGTCTGAGGGCTGTAAAGATGCTGGGAATACCTGCTTGTGCAAGGATCTCTGTATTGCACACTTTTTCTCTCCATGTGATTTTCAAGATCCTACGAAAACATCGCAAATGGAATGAGTTCAGTCTTCGCTCTTGCTTTGCGTAAGTGGTCCATGATTCACTGCCATACAGCAGCGTGCTCATAACGCATGCCTTGTAGACTTCCATTTTGGTCGCTGTTGTTAGCTTCTGGTTTTCCCAAACTCTTGACCTAAGTCTAGCGAAGGTCGATGCAGCCTTCCCTATACGTTTTTTTATCTCCTCATCTAGAGAAAGGTCGTCTTGAATTGTGGATCCTAGATAGCAGAATTCATTTACAGCATCCAGCTTGTTATCATCTATGAGGATGGAGGGTGGTGCTGTAGCAGGGGGTCCCATAACATTTGTTTTCTTTGTGCTTATAGTTAAGCCATATTCTTTACAGGCCTGAGAGAAGCGGGACATCAGTAACTGAAGTTCCTCTTGTGAGTGTGCCACAACCGCTGCGTCGTCCGCGAAGAGCATGTCTCTTATGAGGGTTGTTCTGGTTTTAGTTTTGGCCCTCAGTCTAGCGATATTTAGAAGTTTGCCATCGAATCTGGAATGGAGATATATGCCTTCGGTGGAATTATCAAATGCGTGGTGGATTAGCATTGAAAAGAGTATTCCAAAAAGGGTTGGGGCAAGGACACATCCCTGTTTTACACCGCTGTTTATATTGAAACTTTCGGAGCAGGCGCCATTGAACTGTACTGTACCCATCATATTTTGGTGGAAAGAAACAATGATATTTAGCAGCTTGGGTGGACAGCCTATTAACTCTAAGATTTTAAAGAGGCCTTCTCTGCTGACAAGGTCAAAGGCTTTGGTCAGATCGATAAATGCGATGTACAAAGGCATTCTTTGCTCTCTGCACTTTTCCTGAAGTTGACGGATAGAGAAAATCATGTCAATTGTGGATCTCTCTGAGCGAAAGCCGCACTGTGATTCTGGATAGACTCGATCAGCAAGTTTTTGTAGCCTGGGGAGTATCACTCGAGCAAAGACTTTGCCTACGATGCTTAGGAGAGAGATTCCCCTGTAGTTGTTGCAGTCGCTTCTGTCGCCTTTATTCTTGTACAGGGTGATGATCTTTGCATCCCTCAGATCCTGTGGCACAGCACCTTCTTGCCAACATTTACAAAGCAGTTCATGTAGAGGTTGGATTAGTGTAGTTTTACACTGTTTTAGAAGATCTGGGGGGATGCCATCGCATCCGGGTGCTTTGCGGGCAGCCATGTTGTCTATGGCTTTGTTGAGCTCTAACAGGGTGGGTATTTCGTCTAGCTCGTTCATTATGGGTAGCTGTATGATAGCCTTAAGAGCTGAGGCAGAGACTGAGCTTGTTGTGGCGTAGAGTTCGGAGTAATGTTCGACCCATCTATGCATTTGTTGACACTTGTCTGTGATAATTTCCCCAGTGGTTGATTTAAGAGGTGCTGACTTGTTCTGGGAGGGTCCGAGAGCCTTTTTAATTCCTTCATACATCCCTCTTATGTTGCCCACTTGGGCTGCGAGCTGGATATTCTCACTGAGCTCTACCCAGTATTCATTGGCACAGATCCTTGCTGTCCTCTGTGCAGTGGCTCTAGCTTCTTTCAGGTTTAACAAGTTGCTTTGGGTAGGTTTTGCCTTATATGTAGCGAGTGCATCTCTCTTTGCTTTAATTACAGGTGCTAAGATAGCTGATTTAGAGTCGAACCAGTCATTTTGTTTCGTAGTTTTTCTTCCAAAGATGTCCAAGGAAGACTTTTGTATGGTGGACTTGAGGTGATCCCATTTTTCTGTTGCTGAGTTTCCAGAGAAATTTTTGTACTCGCATTCAAAAGATTCCGCAAACTGTATCTGGAGATCAGGGTGACACATCTTGCTCACATCTGGTTGGGGTCTTCCAGTCTGCTTGGTATGGTGGATTTTTTTAGGAAGAAGATTTATCTTGCAACATACCAAGGAGTGATCTGTGTCGCAGTCTGCACTGTGATAGGACCTGGTAAGTTTGACAAATTTTAAACACTTTTGTCTTACCATGATTAGGTCTAGTTGGTGCCAGTGTTTGGAGCGAGGATGCCGCCAAGATACTCTGTGCTATGGTTTAGTTTTAAAGTATGTATTAGTGACACAGAGGGAGTGTAGTGAGCAAACCTCGAGTAGTCTTTGTCCATTTTCATTTATTTTGCCAACACCAAAACGCCCAATACAGCTGTCCCATGCAGAGTTGTCAGATCCAACGCGTGCGTTAAGGTCGCCGAGGATGATCACCTGTTCTGTGTTTGGGATCTCGCTGAGAGCAGATGAAAGGTTATCGTAGAACATGTCTTTTGCCTCTGGTGTGGAACACAAAGTAGGAGCGTAGGCACTTATCAAAGTCACGTGTCCTGTAGATGTGTTAAGGCGTAATTGAGTCTAATTGTGTCATGGAGATCTGTCAATACTATTAGCTTTAAAAGCGTTTTTTTTTACTGTCAACTAAAACAAATTTGTATTAAAATTATTTTTGAAAAACAATGAAATCAGTATTCCATTTCATGGGGTAGTTAATAAACGGAAAATATATATTAATGATAAAGTTATACTTTTTTCATTGTGATCATAGGTAATTTTTTTTTACCAATGCGCGAATATATTGTTATAACGCTGCCATGCTCACAATTTTCTAAACAAGTGCAGAAGGTGCGCACTGATTTAGACTAGTTGAGAAGGATGTCAACATGAGAAAGAAGAAAGATTACCGCACAAGTCAAGAACTGAGATGAAGTTGCTGTGTTCAAGGCAGATGTCCAATATGATTGTTATGCCTCCATGTAATTAAACATCCATGTCTCGTTGAAATGCCTTTCTGCAATTTTGTTATTGATGTCAGAAGTGAATTCACAACTCAACGTGAGATAATGGATTTGATCAAAATGGCATCTTTTAAACAATTAGACCACGAACTACGTTCTGAAGCTTGGTGTTACCAAGGAGGTGCGTACATCTCGTCTCCAGCAAGCTCTGATCGATGAAGACGAAGTTCCGGATACCTACCTATTTTCAATTAAACTGAAGATTTATGAGCTCATTGGCAAGATAATGAAGACATTAATGCAATGCGTAAACACATTAATATTATGAGAAACAAGATAGATAAAATGGTGTCTCAAGTGAAAGAAGGAATAGACTTGTTGGTAAAGGAGCAATTGCCTTTAGACTCATTGGTGAAGAAGATGTATGGTATAGACTGTGGCTACAAAAATAGTGTTGACGGAGACGCTGGGGATTGGAGTGACGTCTATGGCTGTGTTGTGTTTAAGTCTTGTGGGCTTGATTTTTAAGACGAGAAACCTGCAACGATAGCTGCGACGATCTCAACAGGATGTACCTAATTGTAGTGAAAAAGAAATTAAAAACTATTGAATATGTGCCTGAAGATCTTGTTCCTAATGTATCTGCAACAAGTACTCATTGAGTAGAATCGATCAAAACAACATTGGATCTGCGTCCAAGCTTGGTGCTGTGAACTTTAAAGAACTCTTTTTAACTGTCAGTACCTTTAATGAGAACTCAAACCACGAAAGCCTCAAGACCGTTTCTGAATCCTGGATGTTGCTGTTAAATGAAAATCCGAGACTGAAACAACGAATTTGACTTTGCCAGCAGCATCAGATAGAACTCGATGTCTGGAAACTGCATCTAGGTTATTGACATGAGCTGTAAATACTGCGCAGTGTGGGAACAGTGCTAGCGCCAAAATACAACAAATAAAAGATCTGAATTTAACAGAAATTTGTAACTCTGCCCACATCACTGAGAGTAACATGAATGATGGGGAATTAATATGTGTTAAGTGGCTAGCAAACCTGACCTCCACTAACTTCCCATGTGTCATCTATCTGGCATCAGCGACTATCGTCCTGATGTTGAAGTAGCGAAAACGATATCGTTTCAAGTGTAAACTGGCCAACTGGAAGAAGAGGAAGTGAGGGCCGAGGAAAAAATGTGCAGATGGCTTTGTGGACAACAGGCTCCTTACCGCATGTTGCTCCCACCGATCAACCTCCACCTGAACTGTCAAACCTCTACTGCACTATTCCTTTTCAGGACGAAAAGCGCTAAAAAGGGGGCAATGTTTTAACTCGACTTTGCGCAACGCCGTCTAAGCTATTGTAGAACGTGCGTACTGTTATAGACTAGACTGAGAAGGATGTCAACATGAGAAAGAAGAACGATTTCCGCACAAGTCTAGAACCGAGATGAAGATGATGTGTTCAAGGCAGATGTCCAATGTATTTGTCATGTGTCCATATATTTAAACATTTATGTCTTGTTGCCTCCCTGCATTATCGTTATTGGTGTTAAAAGTGGGATTATATTAGACTCAACGAGACAATGTTTAAATCCACCGCTGCTATTTATGTTTGCAAAATGTTTCGGATGTTCCTTCAGAGTTAAAGATAGTTTAATTTTTAGTCCAAACCTCCCGTAAGACGAAGGGGGATGGGAGCGGGCAGGGCTTGACAGTCCAGCGCACCCATCAGTAGCGATTTTTTAATACCCACGTGTTCTCCACCCTTTTTGTTTTTTTCGCAGAAATAATAGAGTGATCTTTCTTTTACTTATTGCTTCTTGTTCAAACTATTAAGAGAGAAGAGAAATATATATATATATATATGTTAAACCAAACTCAAACTGAATCATTTCTTCATAAAAAGCAGAACATAAAAAGAAAATACATTTGCATATTACAATTGTAGAATTATAACATTTAGCATATATTGCTAACCAAAAAGATAATTTATTTAACTCTTCGAGGGAAAATACTCTAAGTAATTTTGTTATAATCAACTGTTCAAATGTTATTTTTAGGCCGAATGTGAACGTTTGAATAGCTCCCTGGCTGAGTTTGAAGACTTTAAAAAAGCATATACATTAATTAATGACGAGGGTAAGTTGTTGTGTTTATTAATATGTTTTAGTCATAAGGCCAGCTTTAAATTTTAAAAGTAAGTGTTTAATTGAATAATTACATTATGTTTTTTGAACTTATTATTTGCTATTTTTATTATATTATTTTTATAAATAAATAAATATAAATTTAACTCTAGCTGTAATCCTAACATAATCTGTACACTATATATTTTTATATTTTAGATTTAAAAATAAACAAAAAGCTATGAAAAATCTGCATATATGTATGTTTAGTTTAATATATTGTTTTATCATAAGAAAAAATATATACAAATCAGACTTTGTCTGAGTGGTAAATAGCTTCAGCGATCTTATATTAAATATTTAAAAAACGTTTTTTTTTAAATTCGGGATTTAAGAAATGCCCTTGTGCCCATCATATCTAATGGTTAAATTGCATTAGTTAGGGAAAGAAAAGGCGGTTGATGGTTTTACTTGCTTCAATATAATCTCAAACTCGTGGGCCATAGTAACAGTCTTATGTAAAATTTTCAGCACTACAATTGCTCAGTCTGACAAGGGAACATAAAGTTTAACACTAGTAAAAAGAGCTTTTTGTAAAACTGACACAGTTAATTTATTTTGTGTACGTACTTAATGTATAATTAATGAAACAATAGTTTATAAACAGTGAAGAAACATGAAAGAGGCTTTGAAATATGAACAATGCTTGAGAAATGAAAACGAACCTTTTGAATACTTTTTGAATTGGTTTTTATTGTTAAAACATTCAAAACTACTCATCGAATAATAATCTAGCAATTTACACGATATTGATTCTAGACGTCTTTGTGAAAAAAGACCATTTGCAAAATTTAATGTAATCGAAGAGATACTAGTTTGAAGACATCTAATAAGGAGTAACAAAATAAAATTAAAGTTTCCCCTTCAGACTTTGCGATCTATAAGGCACATGATATCTGTATTTTTAATTCACACAGACTCTAATTTTTGGATTGGCATGTACGACTATAAACGTGAGCAGTCATGGGTTTGGATCAGTGACAACAGAACAGTCAACTTGTCTTATTGGGTTGAATGGCCAGAATATCTCAAAAACGAATCTTGTGGATTAATTTTGTATGTCAATGTTCTGACAATCGATGATTATAATTGTGATTCACTACAATACTATATATGTATGAGTTTACGTAAGTATATATTTATAGCTGAATTTAATTTATTAATTTTATTTTACTATAACCAAAATATTATTTTTGAATAGTCTCTATGTCAGTCTATCTGTCATATTTTAATTTGTTTTCCAAAACATCACACACATCTATTATTTTTAGTAGGTTTTTTTTTTGATGATTTTGTGAATATGTCAAAGCGTTGAAGAATCTAACTCTATAATATTTTTTTTTATTATAAAATGTTGACGACTAATCATTATAAAAATTTCTTATCTGAAATATTTAAATTTAATTTTCTTGCCAAGGTGTCTAATGATATCATTAATATTAGGTTATTTTATCTTTTATTTTGTAAATGAAATTGTTAAATGATTGTACGAGATCACCTATTGGACTTATTTACATTGTTTGTTCTTTTGCAAAAAAAGTCCAAAAGTGTTATTATCGATACAAGTTTTTTTTTTCGGATATTTAAATTAAAAAAAAACACATATTGATGACGAACGATTTAAGTGAATCGCTCATATAACATTTTACTCCAAAATCTCTTGAAAAAAGTAAAAACATAACTTCTTATCTTATCTTATTAAATATAGACGTTACTTCCAAAAAAAAATGATGAATACGTCCTACTCATAATGCATCTAATCATGCATGTTAACTGTTTCGTCTTTTTTTTTAGCTCTTCACAATCTTCTAATTTAATTTTTATTAATACTGCAAACATTATTTTGTATCTTTAGATCCATTTAGGTTCTCCTCTTCTTTCGCACCATTCCTTATTTATATTCCGTAAGTCACACAACACATCTCTTGTTTAAAAAGTTCAATGTACATCGAACGTCCAAAATACAAATTATAAAATATTTTATCAGTTAAAAAAACAACTCTAAAATTCTCTGTAACATAGAGAACCATAATATAATTAAAAAAAAAAAACATCATACATAATGCCTTTATCACAGGTCAAAAGTTTACTGACAGTATCGCTAAAATTTATCACAGCATTATTTACTATATATTTATTTTAAAAATTATTTCTTACTTTTAGGACAAATTTCATATTTAAACCACACATTTTCCTCTCCTCGCTAGCCTGAGTCCACCCCTTGACAACAATAAGGCCACGACCTTTCACTTATCTCTAGTGATGGGCAAAAGTTAACTAAAAAGTTGTTAACTATTAGTTTAACTAAAAAAAATTAGTTAAGGCCAAAGTTTAATTAAAAGAAAAAAGTTTAGTTAAAATCCTAGTTTAATTAATTTTTTTTTAGTTACAAACTAAAAGTTTAATTACAAATTTTACAAACTTTTTTAACATTTACCAATAAATATTTAGATCTGTGTAATTTGGAGACTAGTCTATACATTCAATTAATAATAATGAGGAGAATAAACTAGAGTATGCCTGGCTAGCCTTTTGACCTTTACCCTATATTCTATAATGGCCGCTGTTCCCGAGAAAAATAAACGTGTTCATTGTAGATCTATTTCTAGCAAGTTTCGTTGCTTGATAAATCCTGATTAATGCCTTGCTACTAGTCTATAGATCTACATTTTTCTGCTTTTTATTAAACATCTTTGTGTTCCTGTATAGCTGAAGGTAAAGAATTTTGCTTTAATATCTTTTAGATCTATATTAATATTAAGAAATCTCGACTCTTTTTACTAGATTCTAGATCTAAATAATTTAATAATTAAAGTCTAGTCAAGTCACTGACTCACTCTAGCTCTAGTCTACCCTGTCTCTAATCTAGATACTATATCTATTTTCTATAATTTATATAATTATATAGTTATAGATCTAGATCTAAATAATATAATTAAGTATAACATAGGAGATCTAGTTATAAATCCATAATATAAAAATAATAATTTAGACATTTTAGATCTAGCTTAGTAGCTATATTACACATTAGTTACTAGATCTACTATAGTATAATCTATAACTATTACTGAGACTGAGTACTTAAGTACTATCTCTCCTAGCATTTAATTAATAATTAATTTAATGAATTTTAATGTCTTAGTCTAATTTTTTATTATTAAATGTTATGTATGTTTGCTATTGGGACTTCTTTCAAGATAAATTTTATGTTTGCCATTGACAGGTTTCTGTATAGACCTAATTGGAAATTGAGATCAGCCTACGCTTTGCCATTGCCAATTTTATTATTTATAAATAAATCTGATTGATAGTATTGCCACCCATAGCCAAGTAAGAAATTTTTATGCATATTTAATGTATTAATATTCATATATTATTTTGTAAAAAATTTCTAAGATCTACATCTATTATAAAAGAACAATTTTATCAATGCATAAAAAAAAGCAGTTCCCCTTTCAGACCTTGTAGTCTACAGGGCAGATGATGTAAAGGTCATCTGATTCTGTGGCCTACGGTTAATGAGGGTGTCGTGGCTAGCACAACGACCAACCACCTTTACTTTTCCCAAACTAATGTCAGGTACCCATTAGAGCTGGATAGACTCAGAGGCGCCCAAGGATCCCGAAATAAAAATCCCAATCTTCACCAGGATTTGAACCTGGGTCCCCCTGTACAGAAGCCAAGCGCTTTACCGCTCAGCAACTGCGCCCGCCTTATCAATGCATGGGTTTGCAATACAATGATTTAAAATCATAACATAAAGTATTTTTAGTTATTTATTAATTAATTAAATTTAATTTATTTAAGCATTCTAGTAATGATGTTTTATAAATTTATATATTTTTTAGGGAACAATGAACAGTTTGCTGGTTAGTACTTGTGATGTGAAATTAAAAGAAAACAAAAGTGATTGCAAAAATTTTTCTGCCAAATGCAAATTTGGTGTTAACGAAACAGTTAGTGGAAATGTATTGTCCTCAATAAACTTCCTAACCACATAAAGGTTAGTATAATTAATAAACTACCTATATTGTTTTTAATACATTTATTTTATACAAACTAATTTATGTTTATTTTTTATTATTTTATTTTCTAGTCTTTTTCTGTGCCAGAAGCAATAAATCATCAATCAATTATATATTTTTTTCTAGGAACATCACCTGCAACAGTTTAAGCTGTATGAGACTAGCAAAGCCACATCTGCACATCCTAGAGTGAACATTTATAACACTGTACATAATACTTGCCATGATAAGTGTTTAAATTATATTTATTGGTTTAGGTGTATTGCAGGTGGAAGGTTACTTAGCAGCCAAGTCAGATTTAGTCAGCAGCCTATTAGCTTTTCCAACAATTACTGAGGCTTTCATAAAAAGCAACTCAACACTGCCAATTTTTGCTGCTGTAGAGAGAATGTTTAGTGCGGCCTCCCAAGTACTCACTAACTGCAGATGCAGAATGGCTGATGAAATGCTTGACCAATAGCTTTTTTTACGCTGTTGATTCAAATCCCATTAAGACATTGCATACAATGACATTTAAATCTTTTTCATGTGCATTGAGTTATATGTTTCATTGTCTTCATGAATTTTCGCACAAATAAATGTTTATTATATTTTGTTTAAGACATTGGCTGTGCCTGATATTTTTCATGTTTGACTGCTTTGTCCTTAAAAAAAGGTCAAAATAGTTTGTAATAGTTTAACTAAAGTTTTTTAGTTTAGTTTAACTATTTTTTTAAATTTGTGATCAACTAAAAGTTTAATTACTTTTTTTTAGTTATAAATTAGTTTTAGTTTAACTAAAAAATTTTAGTTTAGTTCCCATCACTACTTATCTCCTCTTGACCAGGGGAAAGATAAAACACACAGTCGCTTACATTGGTCTTATGCACCGGATGTCCGAAAATTCACAGTCGACACCATCTGGGCTGGAAAACATTTCATTCATTCTTCCATCCCTAAAACACGTCTCTTTTTGATAAAGGAGATTATTTGTGTCAACACGCCTCTCGACATATCAAGGTGCGACTTCCGTCTATAGTCAGACTTCACCCACGTGAGAGATAATCATTAGTCTATCGCCTTTCCTGTTTCCGTTAATCTCTTACGGACCTTTATACGCTAGACTAAGTCAAAATATACACACTCTGCCATTTCTCCTTCTCGCTGAAATTCGAGTCTGGAATAATCATTTATTCTTAGAGGAATACCTGGTGGTAAACCGAACTAAATCACAGTTCCACCCGAATTAGTTTTTGTATAGTTTTTGCTGGATATTATCATGTGGATTTTACTTATCTCATTTTTGTTTAATGTGTATTTCTCAATGTCGATGCAGGAAACATAACCATTCCATATGTACATATTTATATATAGCATCGATAAAATGCATGAAGGAAATGTACTAACTTGTCTTTTTTTATCCGCTGCCTCCCTCGGGTGTCTGCCCATTTAGCATTCATCTGCATATTTGGATCTGCCTAATGGCCTAACTAACTATTCGGATCTACTGATTATTATCACCTGCCTATTTAGTATCCCTTGCTATTCATCACTACATGTCACTGCTTGTCAACATACTTGGTGCTAGCGTCTCTACTTGCCTGCTCATTAAAGTCTACTTGTCAACCTGTTAGGCAAGACGTTCTCTTAGACCACGTGTCTATGTAAGGCGTCATAGCTTCGCTAAATCTCCGCAACTCATTGGACATACCCTGCTAACGACGCTGCCCATGACAGATCAGCAAATTTGTGCCCACGGTAGCAGGCCACCCTCCCTTCTGTGCCCACAAGAACTGAATCATCAGCGACCCTATTTCCACCTCCAGCTGCAAGACCGCCGCCCAAGAGCACAGTAAGCTGCTGTATCAGTAGGACAATTTGCTAAGTGCAGTGGACAAACGTGACACATAATCTCTCACTAAGTGTTTTGCATGATGATACAATATAGATGCAGAGATAGATGCAACCCCCCCCCCCCGGGGGGGGGGGGGGTTGTGGGTTTGGGAACATAAATATTATTTTTTCAATATTTGTATCTTTCTTCATTTTTTTTTTTTTTTTTTTCGTGCCTGCTGCCGATTTATCTATAATTGCCCAGTGTGTGGCAAACTAAAAATAATCATCCCCTACACACGAAACAAGCTATTCACACATGTCATACACAAGGTCTCTTACAGCCATATTAATATCAATACAATTCTAACGTTAATTAACATTAATATTCAGTGACTCGCATAAATAATAATTGTTATTATTAACAATTGAAACAATTTCTGTTAAAATATATTTATATGTAATCATATTTCCATCAATAGTGTTCTAAATAGAACAGTATTACATTTCATTAATACCATTCCCACCGACAGTTCACTTAAAATCCATACCTTCTCAAATATTATTTTGTGTACATTCTCAATTTATCAACTTTCTGTGGAATGGCTACTACACTTAATGCCACAATTTTCTGACAAATGTGAGCCCAATAAAATAGTATCGCTCCTAACAGATAGTAAGTAGTTATTCTACATTTTTCTATTTCTCCCCAACCTAAGTACAGCGTTATAATTTATCTGCACATTTTCTTTTCCTGGTATTGTACTGACGCATCTGTTAACTAAATACATTATTTAGTAATTTCAGGCCATTTTAATATTCATTGTATTCTTGAAAAACAAATCCTTCGTCAATGATTTCTTTAAAATTTGAAACGAATTTCTAAAAAAAATTACTAAGACTAATAAAACTTATGATATTTTTTTTTTGTACAATTATATCCATTATTTTTGTAACACTTATCCTATTGTAGAGTTCTAATTGATTCTTTTCCAATTTTCATATTTGTTGGTTTTAATGTCTGATTGTTTTCCTTGACAAGAGCAAATATCTCTCTTAGACTTTGTAGTTTTCGTTGCAATCCTCACTAAAGATGCAGATATGATCAAAAGAGTAAATATTGTCTTTTTATGACCAAATATCTTAGCCTTTATCCTGTTGAAAGTGGCTGGTGCATTTACAAAGCCAAACATCATCACATTTCACTGATATACGCCAAACAGTTTCTTAAATGCAGATGATGTTATAGCCTCTTGATTTAAATGTAGTGAAGTACTGCCACTATCCTCTAAAAAATTCCAACGTGGTGAAAAATTTTGCTTTTTTAAATTTTAGTTAACATTTCGTACCTGTGGCATTAGGAGTGGATAAATTCTGTATTTTTATTCAAACGTCAATAATTTTCATTAATAACACAATTGGAGCTGCACATAATGAATTAGAAAGTTTTTTCACTACCAATTTAAGTGATTCATCTATTTCTTTTCTGTAACGCTTCTCTGTTAAATAATGGTACAGAATATTCTGGTAGTTTATTTGGGACTCTGCATGTTAATTTGATATCATTTTCTATGGTATTCATTCTTCCTGGTAGATCTGTAAAAATGGTTTTAAAATATTCCAATAACTTTATAACTAGATAACAGTCGAGTTCAGATATTTCCATGTTTGATTAACATCTGTAGAAATTGTTAGCATATGTCCCAATATTTCCTCTGTCTCAATGTCTACACTCACGGATGCGGCCTAGATTCCTTTAGCATATCCACATGAATAAAATTAACAGCATTGAATCATTATTGATTTCATAATCCACATCAATAATGTTCCCTAAAAGGACCTTACGATTTCCTAAACATTACATTCTCGTTATCCTTTAGTAATAATAAGAAATGTTGACCTACTTCCAGTTTGATCCATTTTCTGTGTTTAAACTTAAACTGAGTTATCTGATTTTTACCTTGTACAAAAGGTTTGGGATCAAACAAATTTTAGTAAAGAAATCACCAATTTTGGTTACTATTTTTTTACTTATGTAAATAATAAATATGTATATTTAAACTAAATATATTCACCGTTTTCCATAAACGATTTTATTAAGTTAAATAAAAAAATAATTCTAAATCCATTCCCACTCTATGAAGCTGATAAAACTTCATAACATGATTTTTTTTTATCTCAATCTATACTATAAAGGGAAAAGAAAGGCGTATGTATGTATGTATGTATGTATGTATGTATGTATGTATGTATGTATGAGCCCAATGGTAATCAAAACCGCTTGACCAATGTTGATTAAACTTGGCAGAAATGTTCCTTGGGTAATAACTTAGGCCGTAGTGTATATATTGTAGCCCTAAAACAAACTTAAGACCCTAAAAAAATAAAGTTGACCAACTGTATTAAACTATTCTATCTCATAAATGTAGGTCACAAAACTTTGACTTCGTGATTAGACAAGACAGAGGGGTCACGCACAGAAGAAAATGACTAGATCTAAAATCTTATTCAAGAAAACAATTTTTTTTTTACTTTCACAAATTAACATACACATTAGTGTCTATTCATTTCATTAGTTAATGAAAATTAACCTTCAATTTTGAGTTTACAAAACTTTTTTTTATGTAAAATCGTTTGCTCTAAATGTAGATGTTTGAACGCCTTGACATACTTTTCTGTAACTGCGGCACTATTAGGCCTACATGTGTGGCGCGCAGTGGTACAAATGAAATGAACGTCAAAGGTCATAATTATAATATCGCGCATTATAAAAGCATATTATTAAAGTAATAAACTACTTACATAATACAATTTACTTTTCATTGTATTTTTCAAAGCATTTAAGCCTACAACTACCGATTCGGTTTACTTTTAAGTCTTTATTTTCAATTTATTATTTTTATTTTCAGATCTACGTATGCGCATTTAGACCTGATAACGTACGAAATACGGCTAATGTGTCTACATCAAATGATGCTTATTTATCTAGGTCGAGTTCACAGTGTTAATAGTCTTTTATTATAATAGGCTCAAAGTTTTTATTTATTGACTAGATTGCTGTGGCATTCAAATTGTTTAGATTCTAGAGCTATACCAAATTAAACTAACAATGTTACATAAACAATTACATTCACGCGTTCGATTTGCTTTTAAAATAAAGATCTATTGTAATGTTTTTTTGTCGCCTACACGGCTAACACGCCCACAGTATTCACAAGGCAACGCGTATTGAGGTCACGAACTTTCTGCTCTAAATAAAATAAAAACATTGTTGACTTTTGACTAATAAATGCGTTATTTTTGGATTTAACTCATTGAGAGTTCAATATTTTTCTCTCTTAAATAAACGATTGAATATACTTTTACTGAAGAAAGTCTAGATCTACTTATTAACTTGCATATCATACATAATAATAATTAAAAAATGCATTCTTTAATGTAGCTGTCTACATCGGGTCATATGTTATATTTCTATAGATAAACTGGTACAAAATAAAGTCTTTTCATTTCCAATTTTAATCAAGTATATGTAGGTCTACAAGCAAATGTTTTTATTTGAAAAAATGGATTTAAATTTATGTCGATTAGCTAATTTTATAGCTACATTATACTATTTTTACATTTACGCATTCCACATTCGTTTTACTTATAACATTATTATTTCATTTGTTTACAAAACACTCTTAGTGACTACATGACAGTGATACGCAAATTAAGACCCGCGGGCCGCAGTAACATATGACTAGTAAATAATAAATTATACATAAAAATACGAAGAGAGTTTGTGTTCAAAAACAAACTTATTAGAAATTAATTGTTGTTTTATCACTTAGAAACAATTAAATCATCCTATTAATGATAATAAACTTCTAGATATTAAAAAAAAATAGATAAATGCATATAGATGATTAATTACATATAAACATACATACATAATGCATTCATACATATATGCAATAAAAATATTTGATTAATCAGGCTATGTTTTATTTCATCTTTATAAGTTGATTGTTTTTTAAAATATTTTGTCTCTTTTATTTGGCAAATCATAATGGATTTTAGCTGTGACATCACCAACTACCACTTCTACAACTGAGGCACTAACAACCACTATTACATATATTACTGAGGCACCAACGACAACTACCATTTCTACAACTGAGGCACCAGTGACAACTACTACTTCTACAACTGA
>JADKLZ010000130.1:5020416-5034181 GCA_021533235.1 Biomphalaria straminea | reverse complement strand
ATCTATCTATCAATCTATCTATCAATCTATCTATCAATCTATCTATCTATCTATTTATCTATCTATCTATCAATCTTTCTAATTATTTATCTATCTATATATCTATTTATCTATCTATCTATCTATCTTTCTACGGCCTCCTTCAGTCGCGAAGGGACTATAGATCATCTCATGAAAATGAGATGAACGCCTTGACATTAGCTGCGGACGGAACGATGTCGCCTACACATCAGTTCCCCCCTCTCCACGCAGCTGATGTATCCAAAGGAACGGCAGTGCCGATAAAGTTTTTGGTCAACGGCATCGTAGGTTCTGCCAGATTGTAGCACTGGGCGCTACAAACTGCCTTAGGGTCGCTAGCTCCTGAATTTTCCTCAGGGTTGAGTTGCGAAGCTCCCATGATTGGAAATAGAGGTTTGAAGTCAGAGTTTCATTCTTCTAGCCATGTCTAACGAGCCCCTCCTGCCCGAAGCTCCTGCACCAGTTTCTCGACTTTGCTTCTTCTCCTGTTAGTGAGAACAGTTCCGTCGGACTCAATATTTGAGCCACACGTGAAGGCCAGGAGTTGGACTGATTGTCAGAGGCTATTTGAGAGCATGCCAATACGAAGCATTTTATAGGTAGTGGAGTGCTTACATCCATTACCACTTCCGGCAATGACAAACTTGCGAACCACATATGTATATATATATTTTTGTAAAACACTATTTATATAACGATAAATATATTTTTTTGTTTATAAATTGATTTGTTTTTTTTTAATGAAAAGACGTTATTAATGCATTATATTTTTGTTTGGAAGAGAAAAAAAAGTGGCACTTGAAAAACGTTAAAATTGTGTAAATCGTAATTTTTGGCTCTTTCGACTCAAAATGTTGCCGACCCCTGGTGTAGTCATCTGAACACTAAATTATAAATACGATAACCATTGAAGAAGTAAAGAAATCATTAATTTAATTCCGATTCAAATAAATTTTTAAATATAAGAAAAAGGAGACAAATTTCAGATTGAGCTAAACAGTTCCTTTCTCTCCTTCTGACTGGCATTATCAACCCCACTTGTTTATTATTAAATATGCAGAGGTAAGTTTGTATTGTCTATGTTCCATACACGTTATAAAATGTTCTAGTTATCTTTTCTAATTGTACACCTCTTTTCCGTAATTATCCTTTGTGTACACCTTTTCAGTCTCGGTTCTCAAAAACGACAATGACGTAAATTACACAAAAGACATGAAAGCCCAGGCATTAGCTACGGTCGTAAATGCATACTAAAATACACGCAGCTTTTGCGTCTAAAGAAACATCAGGTGACGTTATTCGGTTTATGTGTCAAGGTGTAATATTGCGGCTCTACAGAAAACGATGAAATCAGGGGACCGTGTGCAGGGTGATAGTTTGCAGAAACAAGAAACTACCTGGCTCCAATTGGCGATATTCAAAATGCAATTTGGTAGTTTGAACAAAGAATTGAAGAAAAATCAACGCAACCAGGTTCATTGTGCTATTTATGGATTCCTTGTCGTGCCTACAAGCCATTAGAAGCTCCAAAGCCACATTTCCAGAACCACTGACAAAAAAACATTTGCGTATGCGTCTACAATCGCGACATCAATTATAAACGGCACTGCAGTAGGCTTACATATCAGTACATGTCATGACAGTTGGAAATAAAAAGGCTCATTTGATTTAAAAAATGCTAACTTCTTTTTGTCACACAAAGTCACCACAAAAGGGGAATGACTCCATAAGCTCCTGTTATTAGCAAGACGCTCTATTAACTCCGCTAACCAACCATGTGAGAAATCTTAGCTTAAAATTAACAAATTTCTTGTTAAGCACTACACTATCCCGAAAACATTTTTAAAGAAAAAATCTATTCCAATTACTGTCTAGAACTATCAAAAGTTTAATAATTAAAGTTAAGTCTTATAATTTGAATGGTCTGGTAAAACTGTTATGTATAAAAATGGCTGTCTGGTCTTACGGCATGTGCTCTAAACTATCGTTCAGTCGTATCGATTGCACCGGGCTCATACTCTATCCTCATCATTGTATTTGTGTTTCATGTTAAAGTGGGAAGCGTGGTCGAGAGGCATCACGGAAAACCAACTCCTAGAAACCCCTTCCACCCCACTGGTCCACAAATGAGATTGGACGAAAGCGCTCTGAGCATGCTATAAGCATGAAAGCATCACTATATAAAAACTATAATAATTTTTAAAAAAGTGAAATGCTTTTTCTTGTTGTTAATGCCATGAAAATACATCAACATCTTTTTTTGCGTCTGTTAGTAACAAATGCATTAGTCTCCTGGTTTAGTCTAAAAATTGTGTTCTTGTTAACTCTTGTTTGATAAACTTTTCAGCAGTTGTTTTGTTGGTCGTTGTGCTGGCCACATGACAACCTCGTTAACCGTAGGCCACAGAATCAGATGACCTTTACATCATCTGCCCTATAGACCACAAGGTCTGAAAGGGGAGCTTTAGTTCTAAATGACATTGTTTGTGATAATTAGAATAGAATAAAAAGTCTCTTTATTCCCCCTACAGTGCAGAAAAAACATAGCTCACGTAGTGTTGTTTAACATTGCATCTTTGATGTAAAACTATTGGCCTATTGCTGACTTGGAGGTAAGTGGTTAAAGTGGTTACGTTTAGACATTTAATATTGCAATAAGTATATTCAGTATGGCTTTAGTATGAAACATCAAGTAATGCTAAATCTCTAGGTTGTAGTGTAAAAGATGCATTCTGAAACAAATTGAAATAGCGAATTTTTTATGAATAGCCTTAAAACATTGCGTTAGTATTCTAAACAAGCATTTCCCAGGGACATTTCAGATCATTAAAAAAAGATAGCCTTTGGCATACGCTCGTGCCCTGCCCAGCGTGACTGTTGGACTATAAGAAGACCCTCTATTTAATACATACAGGTATTTGCAGCAACATCACTTTTTGTAGTTCGGTTTTGCCAAAATATGTCAATGATGGAGTATAAACATCTTTGGTAAAAGCGTTAAAGACGTCTTCGTTGCCTCTGTATAATACCAAAGTCTCAGATCCACATAGAAGTGTTGAGAGAACCGCTTTTTAATAGACATTGATTTTTATAGCAGGATGAGCGATCTATTTCAGTTCACTATAGCTTAGAGGCGTCCAAAAGAACTACTGTCCCTAATGAAACCATCATCAACCTCCCTTAAAAGCAATGCGTCATATAAAACTATGGTTCAAAGATTTGTAAAGTGGTCTACGATGTCAACGGTGCGGGTTCTTCATTCACGGTGTGTTTCGGCGTTGAGGAGATATTATTGGGTAACTTATTGTTTTTTCCGAGGTTTATAATGAAACAAAAAGTGGTCGCAGCGTTAGCTAAATTCATTTATTATATAACTCTCTTCATGCTTTATGAATGAAAGTTACAATACAAAAAAGGGAATTTTGTTTCTAATTTCTAGTTTTTCTCCATCGGGTCATTTGGTGATCTATCCGTGTAAACTTTGATCCACTGATTGCCAGGGTAATGATTTTGTAAAAAAAAGAGTTACTTATTCTTTGAGCTATGCTGGAATTTAGTCAGATTGCTTTTTATATTTTCAATATGGTCTCAATATAGTAGGTTGAGAGCTTTCATCCCAGGATGGATATTCATCATGATGTATCGTGGATTCCAGATTTTTTTTCAAGTTGGTGTTGCTTTTTTAGATTCCGAAACTCCAAAATAAATATAGTCATTTTGAGATGATTTTTAGTGCCAGTTTTGTGGATTTTAGATTTGAGTGGGTGCCTCTCCAAGGTTTAGAACAGTGATTCCCAAACTTTTTTGTCTCGTGGACCCCTTGACATGTTTTCTGGTTTGCCGTGGACCCCCTGTTTAAGATGTATTGAATTTTTTGAAAATTCATCAATTTCAAATTACATATTCTGTTTAAATAATTTCCAAACAGTGCCATGAGGAGAGAAAAATTAAAATTAATTTAAAACTACATTTTAAGTTACATTCATTTTTTTACAATAAATTTATTAACAAAATTGAAATTTAAACTCATTATGTAACAGTTAATATGCATCGTTTACCAGCTGTATAGAGAAATATATTGTTAGCAGAAATATGTTGTTTGCAAAGACTTACATTAGAAGAAAGAAATATTTAGCTATATTCCAACAGAGCCCAAGAATTTAGTGAACTCTTCTACAATACCATTGCCCTAACAGAGTTTTCATGGATTTTTCTCAGAAAGCCACCACAAATGAAGGAGCTGGAATACTTATTGAATGGCTAAATGGAGAAAAAATAATTAAACAATTAAGATCATTATAACTAATGAGCTCTATGAGAACCACAAAGAAGAAATAGAAGCACTGCATCATAAAAAATGACACATTAACAATCTCTTGTTTAACAAGGAAATAATAAAGTTCAATTTAAAATACTTAAATTAAATCTGTACAGTCTTCATTTCTTTTTGTTAAAGTTATAAATAGACAAAACTACACTATGCAAATATAGTTATTAATTTAAATAAAACAATTTTTATACATACATCGTGCACTCCTTTGTGCTGAGAATTAGTTCTGCTGTAATTTGGTCCTCTCCTGGTGCTTTGTGATTCAACTGATGAATGTTCTTGTCATTTTCTCTTCACATTTGAGCAAGTAATTGCGTATTTAGTTTCTCATAACTGAGAAGAAAACAAATTGAAGATATTCCTGCAATCAAGATCTACTACTGCTCCATTTGTTGCTATTGATAGTTACATGGTTTGCTTTTTCTTCGAACGATTCCTTCAAAACATCAAATGTGTTCGACTTTATTGTCAATTATCAGTTTTCACAAAACGAAACTTTGTGGTGAATTTCTTTATACATAAATAAACGAACATGTGCCCAAAAAATGCTTCATGACAGGCACAACTCGGTTCATATATCGACCTTTGAACTATTTGTTGCTTAGAAGAATTCTTAGCAAATATCAGATGCAGGTTTGTGTTCAAAATAGTTTTAAAAACTTCAGCGGCTGGCTAAATCATTCATTTTTTTTCGCCAATTGTATGTCATTTTCATAATTTTGCAAGATATTTTAAGACACAGCAAACCATTATATTTTCCTTAAAATTTGAAAACAAATATTTTGTCAATTGTAGATCTTTTCTCAACTCTATCAAGGAGTGTTCAATAGTTTTTCAAACCTTATCAGGGTGGTTTTGTCTCCAACGATCCTCCAGCTTAGGTTGTTTCATGGTGTCATTACATAAAATGTTAAATAAAATATAGGCAATATAAATTCGACGAGAAAAGAAGAAAAAAAATTTGAAAATTAACACCACCGTCTATTTTATATTTAGATTCAGCCATGTTGAATATTAGTTATGTATTTAAAATATGTTTTTCATTCCAATACTGTGTGAAATAAATTGGCCTAGCTATAATAAAGTATAAATAATGTATATTTGTATGATATAAAATGTGATTCCAGAGAGATAAGGGCAGCGGTTTTCTCCATAACTCTGATGGGTGTTGTTTAGATTGCTCATGTTATCACCTTTAGAGAAGCTTTGAGGGTGTCTTTGTATCGCTTTTTTTGACCACCTTGCGAGCGCTTGCCTTCTCTTAATTGGCCATACATGAGACGTTTTGGGATGCGGTGGTCCTGCATCCTGCACACGTGTCCTGCCCATCGCAGCTGGGACTGCATCAGGATTGTGTGGATGCTTTTCAAACCCGCTCTTTGAAGGACTTCAGTATCTGGCATTCTGTCTTTCCATTTGACATTTAGTATTCGCCCATTTTTACTATTCTACAAGAATAAAAATAAATTATACTCCCATATAGCTTTAAATGTCCTTAGAATTGCATTTATACTATATTAGATATATCTACGTTATTGTTACCCAGCTTAAATCTGTTTTTAACTGGCAGACATTTATTTTGATTTCACAAAGATTGTCAGTATGACCAGGTTGGTATAATAGGTGTGTGTCACGTCATTGAATCTCGTATACTGTTTATATATTTAAGTTTTTTTTCCTTAGATTAATGATAACAATGTTATCAGTATGCAAATTTAAATTGAGCCACTTTATGCGTCCCAATGGCACTATAGCAGGTTGTATTGTGTTTCTGGCATGTTTTCACACATAAATATATTTATGTCTTACCGAATTATTTTTTTTGTTTTATGCCCCATTGTTTCTGACCTGCTTGTTCGTCGTCATGGTATCCTCTTCGGGCTTTTATGTTGAGTCATCTCTTTACCAGTATATAAACTTTTTTTTCTTAGTCGACTTGAAATTAAAGCTTGTGTCGTCTTTGTCTTATTAAAGTAACTATTGTTGACAAAAAAGGTAAAAAAATCTTATCTCCAAAATTAGTCAGCGTTAGATTACATATTTTAATTTATACAAAAAAAAAAAAAAACAACTGAAATTCAATAAAGTATTAACTATTGCACAATGCAAATGTATTTGAGTTTTAATATTCAAACTAAACAATACAATACCAAAGGCTTTGTTTTAAGTATTAATGTATTAACACGATGCGTATATCCACTGTAGAGAGATTGTGATATTTAATTTTGACATCATTTGATGGATTTCATCGATTATGGTTGTCAACACTCTTGGGCTGGATGAGGTACTGCTGCTAAGTGTTTGCAGAGTAGATGGGAGTCTGTAAAGGCAATAATATCATATTGTTATTGTACTCCATCATTAAATTGGATCTCGACTGTTTGCGATTACTCTGGTAATAGTGCTGGAATTATATCAGTAATACCACATGGTGAATTAATTTCAAAGTGTTTATTTTTGGGTTTCAGTAGTTTCGAATACCTTGGAGCTATTGTCTCAGATGTTTGAACAAAACCTGGCTGAACAATAGGCCCAAATTGCACAGTTCACAGCAGCACATTCAAAACGTATAATAATATAAAAAAACAAAGGCATAACACTCAACACCAAAGACAGACTGATGCGTTCCCTGGTGATGGCCATATTCTTATATGTTTTCGAGTCTTGGAAGCTGACTGCAGAACCGGAGAGCGGATTTGCTTTGCTACAGAAGGATCCTAATAATGCATTAGGATTCAAGAGAATGGGAACATGGTTACTGCAGTGATTGGACCCTTTGATGACCTGCTAACTGTCGTAAAAAAACACAAGCTAAAAATCTATGCCCATACTATAAGGTCTTCCTGTGCTTGCAAAATCCTTTCTTCAGAAATCATTACCAGGGAAAAAATTAGTGGCTATGGGAAGATAACATAAAAGAACTGATTGCCTGTGATTGAAAGAGATTCTTTCTAAAACAAAAGACAGAGGAAAGGAGAAAGACGGTAGATAACTCTTGCATGGTGCCCCAACTATCTAACAGACAAAGGGATATGTAAGATATTTAGGGAGAAAACCAGAATGCACCAAGTACAACATTATTTGTGACTTTGGCACATTTAGCTAAAGGTGAAAAAGTACATGATCAATACCCGGCTAAAGCAATTTTCTTTCTATATTTTTTGTTATAAGTTGTTATATGAAGTTATTGTCTTTTTTTCTTGTTTATTCTTATACATCAAGTTTTTAGCATTCTTATTTGTAAATACTTTTTGATAGTGCTTATCAAAACTTTTTGCCTAACGAAACACTTCGCACGTTCTGAGTATTTATAGGAACAATTCCAACACTCTGAGTATTAAGCGGAACTTTCCCCTAATTCTGAGTATAAGTCGAAACACTTCACACATTATAAATATTTAGCAGAACACTTCACATGTTCTGTGTATTAAGCGGAACACTTCCCACATTTTGAGTATTTAGCGGACAATATGCACGTTCTGAGTATTTATCGGAACACTTCCATCATTCTGAGCATTCTGAGTATTTGGCGGAACATTTCACACTTTATGAATATTTAGCGGAAAATTTTCCACATTCTGAGTATTTAGCGGAACAGTATGCACGTTCTGAGTATTTATCAGAAACGCCACACATTCTGAATGTTTCGCTGAACAATTCGCACGTTCTGAGTATTTGGCGGAACACTTTGCTTATTTTATTAGAGAGGTTAATTTACGTGGTAGCCTATTGGTTCATTATTCCAGTGGTTCGTGGAACTCCTATTCAAGCCTCGCAGAACTCTTCGGTTCATTATGGGAAACACTTATTTATATTCTATATGTTATACCCATTAGTTTTTTTTTAACTTGTTTAATTATTCAAACAGATTCATCACAAAATGACCTTGACATTTCATGGTGTGTTTATTTCTTTCACGTTGATCTCACTTCTGCTTCAAGTATTGGGACAAACTGGTGAGATAGAACTACTATAGTATGATAGATATTAATCATTATCGCATACATGTTTGATTGTTTTATTATTTGTAATAGAGAAATACAGAAAAACTATAAAGTTTGTATAAATCGCTCCTCCTGCCTATAAAAGTTAGTCTATTAAGCTTCGGCTCTAAACTTAGACGGAAATCGTTATTTTTCCTCATGTTGACAACCTTCCCAGTCTATTCTATAACAATGCGCACCTTCTGCACCAGCTTAGATGGCGGTGCGCATTAGGGTTTATAACATTGCCCCCTTCTTAGAGCTTTTTGTCCCGAAAAGAAACAGTGCTTTAGACGTTTGACAGTTCAGGTGGAGGTCGATTGGTGGAAACTACAGACGATCTGTTGCCTGTTGCCCACGAAACCATCTACACAGTAGCCGCATTGAGACGATATCGTGGTCGCTGCTTCCACCTCATGACGATAATCGCTGATGTCAGCCAGCTGACTCAGGGGAAGTTGGTGGAGGTCAGGGTTGACAGCCACTTAATACAAATGGAGGTCGTGGTGATCACTATAGTTTCATTGGCTGTTGTTTTAAGACGCCAAGTCAGCGGACATTTCCCATGGACGTCTCACAAGAAGCCAAGTAATCAAACACAAAATCATTATCAGCTTCATCTGTAAGGTATGTCCATGAAGTACTACTGCAATGTTCCATAAGCAAATGTTCATCCACCACTAAATCAGCTTTTGCTGGAATTAGTTCACTATCGTTTAAGCCGCTGTCACTGATGTAAATAAAATTACAAATTTCTGCTAAGTTCTGTTGCTGGGTTTCCTGATATTGGACACTGTATCCGCAGGGCGCCGCATGCACAGTTCTTGTCAATCATCTGGATGCAGTTGTCAAACATCAAGTTCTCTCTTATGCCTCGGGTAAAGTAAAATTCGTTGTTTCGGTCTCGGCCATTGTTGGGTCCCGTATTGACAATTTAACCCGACAAGGCTACGAATCGTAAACGGTCCTTAGGCTTTTATAGTTTGAGTTCTCATCAAAGGTACTGACAGATAAAGAGAAGTCCACAGCAGCAAGTTCTGACGCAAACCCAACGTTGTTTAATTTGTTCGGCTCGTTGAGGTAATTGTTGCAGAAAAATAAGGAACAAAATCTTTAGGAACATAGCAGACTTCCTTAGTTTCTTCGCTTGTTTCTGTCGTTTCGATTCAAAAGATCTTCGCTGCAATCGTCGTCAAGTTTCCTGTCTGGAAAGTCCCCCTCCCGCAAGACTTGCTTACAACACAGTCACCTGAGATATACTCCTAATGAATTATCATAGCAGGAAGGACTCAATTCTCCCGTAATGCTCTTGCAAGAAACTGAACCGTCCGCTTATTGCCTCATGGTTACCATACAAATCAAGTGACTGTCGAGACACTTCCCCCCTTAACTTTTGGATGTACAAAATGTGCAACACACAATGTTTCGACGCTCTCTCAACAGTGAGGGCATCGGTAGTCATAGTTTGGGCGTAACCGGGCAAAGTAAGCCCAAACAAGACAATGTTTCGTCACGGGGAGGGGGGCAAGAGAATTAAATCTCCATATGTGAATTCTGTCGGTGGAGAGTCCAACAATTATTTTTTTTAAATTATCCGCAATATGGAGGAACGATCGCATTTTTATTCGGTTCTTCTCTCTCCATTGACGCACTAAAATGGTAGTTGGTAGTTAATAGTCGCCCCTTTTGTAGCGCTCATAGGCTAAAAGTGCCGCCTTCTCCGTCCTTAAATGTATAGGGGCCACGTTTGTTAAAATTTCAGTAGCATTTGTTGGGATTGTCCGAAAAGTGACGCAAATGAACCTTAGGGCCTGTGCTTGTACTCGGTAGAGTGACTGGATAGCATTCTTACTAGCATATACTTGTACTGTATAGCCTTACTCAATTTGTGATCTGATTTGTGAAAGCCGACATTTCAGCTTTGTCACCCCACTTTCTGCTGGCCAGCTTTCTTAGTAGCCCTAACTTCTAAGATGGTTTTCTTTCAACTTCCTGGACGTGCTGGATTATAGACAGTTTTCTATCTAGGTTCACCCCTATATATTTTGGCGTGTTGTCAAGTTGGAGTCGCAGCCCACTGAATTGAAGCTCGAATGGAGCCTTAAGAATATCAATCCCTAGGCTGATCAGGAACCAGGTTATTTTGGCAACGTTTATCTGAATCTGCATTTGTCACAGTACGAAGAGATGGTATGGAGGTCTGCTTGAAGTGCCGCCTGAATTTGGTCGGCTTTCTTTCCGGTTGACCAGAGTTTGATGTCATCAGCATATGGCAGTTTCTTTGATCGTGGTTAGCTGGGCAAATCATTGAGATAGGCTAAGAAAAGTGTACAGGACAGTACAGGCAGAACATTAGGTTGTTGTTTTGGCTTGCTAAGGGAGTGCTGGTACATTGTACGTGTGCTCCTCCCGGACAGAAAGGGTTGTATCCAATTGTATATTGTTCCACATACACCCATAGCTATAAGTTTCAGATAGAGGCCTTGTTTCCATATATATATATATATATATATATATATATATATATATATATATATATATATATATATTGTCCTCCAATCGCTTTCTCTGTCTCCCTCTTCTTCTTTTTTCCTGGTACTGTTCCTTGAAGAAAGTTTTTTGCAAGCCCCAGAGATCTTGTAATATGGCCATAGATTATAAGCTAGTGTTTTTTTCGCGATAGTTAGCAGGTTATCCTAGGGTCAAATTGCTTCAATAACCCTGTATCCAATCTCTTGGTTTGTGATGCAGTCTATAATTGTGATACCTAAACTGTAACTGTACAAACTCAATTCCATTGCTAGGATTATCCAATATAGTAGCTCTGCATTAAACTAACAAGTCCAACTTATAATGCATACTAAATAAATGTTTTATCTTTAAAAATTAATGAACATTATTTGTGTGTAAATATAACTATGTACAACATAAATTACATAACTTAACAATTAAAATATGAAAAATAAATTTTTGCAAACAAATTTACAACCGTTTGCATATTGTGTTAAATATATATAGTATTTAAAGAGTAAACATGAGTTTGTTACTTTTTTTTTTAATAAGATAGTTAATATTCTAATTTGAAACAAAAAAAACATTATGAAATACATCTCATAACATTATAACGTGTCTTAAATTAGGTCTACTTTGTAATAGGGTTTTACTCTTTAACAAACTGCTTGCTTAAGTGATTTTTTTAAATTAGATTTTGAACTTCTAGAAAAGAAAAAAGTAGCCTTTGCATCAGAACTTTGAATGATCTAAAATATTGTGATGACCGATTTTCATTTTCTTTTCTACTTTCTAAGATCTAAACGGGACGGACGGACGGACGGACAGACAGACAGGTCTCAAAAAACTTATATGGTCTTTTCCCCTTTCGGGGGCCGATTAAAACGTTTCAAATTAAATAAAATTTATATCTATAATTTATCTTAATGTATATAAAATTTAATTTTATCGAAGTCTTATACATTTTTATTTATTTTTTTACAGATAACTGTCAATACGGATACGGATATTTCGCACTAGGAAAGAGATATCTTTTTTATTTTAATATGATATCTTGGGCCGATGCTAAAGTTAGATTTTTATTGATTTTTAACTAAATCTCCTTTCCCCCTTAACAAAAAAACAATAAATATTATGATAAAATTTTAAGTTTATTGTTCTCAGTATTTAGTAAATTTTTAATACATAGCAAACCTTATGTTTAATGCACAAACCTATGCGATGCTATTTTACTTTGTGTGTCAAGTATCTCTTATACAAGGGAGAAAAGTATTTCTTGAACACGAAAGGGAGACAACGTTTGAGGATCGTTAAGCGACAACGTTTCGCTAAAATAAACATAGTTTCTTAGGGTTATTTTATAAACAGGAGGCTAGTTAAGAGAAGAAAGTAATAACATACACACACACCATCACACACACACACACATATATATATAACATGAACAAGAAAGATGATAATTTAAAAAATAAATCGATTCATCTAGTAATAAAAAAGATAGATTGTCTATGAAAATTTTAACCTTTTATTTGGTTTAGTGATTTTAACATTCTGTTCGGATCTGTTTCTCCCATTGTTAAAGAAACTTTATTCAGTGTAGTAAAAGCTTCGCTTGATACTGTGTTTAAGTAATCAGATCGAATGCCTGGTTCATATTTTGCTGAAGTATCCCAACAGTTAAAGTGAATCAGACTATCCGTACGATGTGTACACAAAAGTCAAACTCCGTGTTCTGTTACATAACATACGAATATGCCAGAGTTGCTTCTCTAAGTGGATCTAAATTTGGTATCCTCGTCTTTACTTCATGAGATTTAACAGTAAAAAAGAAAAAAACACAATTGATCATTGTATCGTTTTCTAAGAATCTAACATATAGCCTTTTTGTGTTGTTGCATCTTCCTGTTTCGACGTAATCTAATAGAGTCTGACTTTTTTTTTTTAAATTTAGAGATTGTTTATCGCTATCTGTATATCATCATCTCTCATTGATTTAAATTAAAAAATAACGCAAAAATTGAGCATAATTATTCAATTTATGGGTCAACATCTATTTTTTTGTAGCTCTGTAAGTTCATGACCCCTTGACGCGTCGCCTTGGTGACAAAAAAAAAGCGATAAAATATCCTATACTCTTAAGCGAGCAATTCTTGTATATATATATATATTTATTTTTTTATTTATATATATATGTATATATATATATAAATTTTATTTCGAAAACGGCTCTAACGATTTTCTTTAAAATTTCAAGGTATGTGCGTATTAGTGAGAAAAAAATTCTCAACTCATTGGCCACATCGGGAAAACTCGAGTTTGACCGTTATATCGGTTGGAAAAATGTCTCATTATCGAAAAATTTATCTTGGTTTGATGGTTTTATGAATGAAGTGGAGAATTTATGAATGAAAGTGACATCAAAGGAAAACACTTGACACCCCCTACGTCACTAGGCTCACAGCAAGAAATGAAAAAAAAAAACGTACACCTCCTACGTCACTGGCTTACAGCCGTTCACTAAAGCATTTCTTTGCAACAAGTTTTATCGCGTTTGAATGAATAGACACAACTATTTGCGCACCGTAGTTGAAGGTTTAAAACAGTGAACATCAATCAAGCACGTGGTTATCTGAAGACGCTCAAGTGCTTCCAAGTGTTTCTACAAATTAATCGCTTGATCCCTTTATTATAAGGCACGTTAAAATAAGAATTTGATTAATTGTATATTTTTAATTAGCTATAATGTAGGCCGAAAAGAAAGATATGGACGCCGAATCTGGAATCTGGATGTCTGCCTGGTCGAGCGGTTTGCACGCTGGACTGTCGTTTGGATTTATCGATGGTCCCGGGTTCAAACCCTGCCCGCTCCCATCCCCCGTCGTCCTGCGGGAGGTTTGGACTAGGAAGTAACTATCTTCAA
>JADKLZ010000130.1:5005051-5020316 GCA_021533235.1 Biomphalaria straminea | reverse complement strand
ATATATATATATATATATATATATATATATATATATATATGTTTGTAAAATGTTTTACATGTTTCGGAAATTCCTTCAGAGTTGAAGATATTTATTTCCTAGTCCAAACCTCCCGCAGGACGACGGGGGATGGGAGCGGGCAGGGTTTGAACCCGGGACCATCGGTAAATCGATACGACAGTCCAGCGTGCAAACCGCTCGACCAGGCAGCCATCCAATATATATATATATATATATATATTAATATAGCTATTATCGTAGACCCTCATGGACATCTCATAGAACCCCAATTAATGTTTTTCCTTTTGTAGACACCTTGGACGTCTTCGTAGACTACTGGGGGTCTATATAGACCTTTTTGGGAATCACTTATAGAGATTGACATTATCTTATGTGCATGTAAGTGTAATCAAGGATGTCTTGCTTCCCTTGAACTGGCGTGCTACTTTTCGCCTAGCCTGACTACTTCATTTAACACAGCGAGTATCAAACCTTTCCACCTTTTGTTCATAAAATAAGATACACATAGACCTGAAAGTCTCGCCATGAAAAAATACATGTTATACTTCACACACATCCAAATAAAATATTCCAAGTTCACCATTACTTTCAAATCGTCTAATCAAAATTTATATAATACAGTTTTCGAAGAGAAAAAAAATCACAACTTTACGTCTCAGGAACTCCAGGGTCTTCTGAGGTTTTCAGCTATGCGTAAAAAAGTAGTTCGATTTTTTTATTTCAACTAAAACGAAGTTTGTGTTAAAATTATTTTTGAAAACAACATTGGAATCAGTATTCTATTCTATGAGTTGATAAATAAATGGAAATTCTATTTTATAAAAAATTAATGATGCTTTTTTCATTGTGACCTTAGATGCATTTTTTTGTACCAATTAGCAAATCTATGAATGAATCTTTCTTTTTTAACGTAGACTGAAAAACATTTTAAAAGATTTAAAAGTTTGAATTAAAAATAATTGAAAAACAACATTTGAATCGGTATTCTTTTCCAATAGTTAGTTTATAAATGAAGAATCTATTTTATAATAATCCATTGATACTTTTTACATTCAAAATTACGTTGTTACTTGAGATGCAAATCTATAAATGAAGCTTGATTTATCAATGAATAATACTGTTATTTTTTTTTAAATACCTTTCATGAAAATTCATTTAATAATGACGTTTTTGTTTTGGAAAATCTGATTACATAGACTTTAAAATATTAGATGGTTCACTTTCGGAAAAAAAATAAGTAGCCGTTGCATAAGAACTTTGAATGATCTAAAATATCATTATGTCCGGTTTTCATTTTCTCTTTTAGTTTTTTAAATCTAAACCGGACGGACTGACGTACAGACTGACGGATGGACAGACAGGCCACAAAAAAAAAAAAAAGAATAGCATCTTTTCAACATTCGGGGGCTTCTAAAAAAGGAATTCATTTTGTATGTACACAATTTACTCTTTTGTGAAAATCTAAAACTTAATAATAAGTAGTACCTTGATGAAATAGTATGACTTGTTTCAGCTATCATAAATGACAGACTGGCTATTCAGCTACTCCAAGTTCCGTACATAAAGTAAAAAAATCTATAATCATATCTGTTAAACTAAACTAAAACTGAATATTTTTTCTACCAGAACATAAAATACATTTAAAAATTATTGTAGTATTTACAATTATTCAGCCTTTATTGCTCAGCAAAAAAGATAATTTATTTAGCTCTTAGAGAGGAAACAATTCTGTAAATAAATTTGTTCTAATCAACTTTTGAAATATTACTTGTAGGCAGCATGTAAAAGTTTGAATAGCTCTCTGGCTGAGTTTGAAGACATTAAAGAAGCATATACATTTATTTCCAACGTTTGTAAGTTACTGTGTTTCTTTAATAGGTTTTAATCATATGGCTAGCTTTAAATTTAATAGTAAGTGTTTAATTGAATGTTTACAATATGCTTTTGTATTTATTATTATATATTACTTTTATATTATTTTTAAATATTTATAAATCTAATTTAAGCACTAATCCTAAATCAATGGGTACACCATATGTGCGTCGCTAACAATACAAATTTGAAAATAAACTAAATGATTTCTACAGCTGATTTGACTGCCACAACTTCGAGAAATACCGCCACGATTTATTGGCATCATTTGAAAACAGCAACATAATTCAGTCTCAAGAACTGTTTCATAAACAATAAGTGATTAAAATATTTCAACAAGTAAAAATGCGAAAGCCTCGGAACAACTGGTTTATATCTTTTGCTCTATCTTCAACAAGTTTTGGCAAACGCTCACAATACCTTCCATTTGGAAGACAGCTGAAATAAAAACAGTACCCAAAAAGAAGATAATTGCTTCCAACTACGATCTACATCCTGTAGCACTTACATCAATTCCAATGAAGTGCCTGGAGAAAATAATTTTAAAACATCTACTGAAAGAAGTCGAAACACGCCTCGATCCGCACCAGTTCGCTTACAAACCGTCAAGTAGTACAGAAGATGCAAAACTGTTTATGCTGAAGTGTATATACCATTATCTTGATACTCAGTGACACTACGCCAGAGTATTATTCGTAGTTTTTTCATCATCATTCAACACCATCCAACCACATCGCATGATACAAAAACTAGCTGAATTGAACTTTAGCAAAAACATACAAGCTTGGTTCTAAACTTTCTCATCATTCGCCCACAATATATAAAAGTGAAAGGAATGTGTCAGGCACGATAGAACTTAGCACTGGAGCGTCGCAGGGGTGCGTCCTATCACCAGTATTGTATACCATATACACAAATGACATAAATAGCTTATTTGCTGGAACTTCCATCATAAAATTTGCTGACGAAACATCGATCATTGGCCTTATTGCAGGTGACGAAAACATATACCATTTAACAATTAACTTCTTTTATCAATGGTGTATAGATAACTTTCTAATTTTAAATGTTCAGAAAACTCAGAAATGATATTGTTTTTTGGAAAATTAAAGTCCATATTGCAGAAATTTACATAAACAACCAAACCATAGATCAAATATCTAGGTACAACTACATACCACAAACTGAAATAGTAGTGAAGACTGTCAAAATCTATACACGAAAAATCACCAGCGACCCTTCTATCTTAGAAAGCTTAGAACTTTTAACATAGACATAACAACCATCAGCAGTCTTATTAAATTTGCCATCACCTGCTGGTATGGTAATACTTCACTGGCAAAAAGACTTAGAATAAATAGACTAATAAAAAAAGCATCGTACATCACTCAAGTACAGCTACCATCCCTTGAAAAGCTATTCCAAGTATGATGCCTTTCCAAATCAAACACGATTCTTAAAGACGACCTGCACCCATTAAACCACTGTTGCATAAGATATAAACGATGTGATCGTCTCCTTTCCATTACGACTAAAACTGAAACATTAAAAAAAAACCTCCTTTATCCAACTTTCGATCAGTGTTACAAGATCGTCTGTCGTCATCGAGAAGTACATAGAAGTCAATTTAGTTGTGAATATGTACGTGTTTCGTGCGTGAATGTTGTTAGAATCAATATTTGTTTTTGTAAAGTAGTTACGCTGAGGTAGTCTATTGTAATCAAACTGAATTTCCATTAGAAAAGATTATCTTATCTCATATATTTATATACTTTAGATTTAAAAAAAAAATAAGTAGCGACGAAAAATCTGTATACATATTCATGTTTAGTTTAATATATTGTTTTATCATAGGTAAAAAATAATATTTTACAAATCACACTTTGACTGAGTTGTAAAAAGCATCTTCTTTCTCAGGTAAAATATAAAAAAACAGGTATTTTAAATTCGGGGTTTAAAAATGCCATGCGCCCTACAAATTCTAACGTTTACGTTGTATCAGCTAGGCTAATGATGGTTTTGCCTACTTCTATACTTCTATATATTCTTAAAGCCTTCTGCCATAGTAACAATTGACCTTAACATTATCAGCACTAAAAGGGCACAGGCTGATAGGGAAACATTAATTTTTTACTGTAGTAACTAACAGTCTTTTGCAAAAAACTGACACAGTTAATTTTATTTTGTGTAAGTACATAAAGTATAGTCAGTGAAACAAGAGTTTATTAACAGTGAAGAAATGTAAAAGAGGCTTGCCTATTTCGAACTTAGTCTTTTAGACACTTGTCGCATCATGCAAGACTTGTCGACTGTCTTTCCACGATTTGCCATTGTTACAACTTCTTTAATTCTTTTATGTTGTCTCCCAATAGATTTCTCTGTTTTCTTATTCTTCTTTTTCTGGTACTGTTCCCTAAAGGATGGTCTTTGCAAGACCCAATAAACTTGCAATATGGCCATGGATTTAAAGCTATCGCTTTTTTTCAAAATAGTTAGCAGGTCATCATTTTGGTTTAACAGCTGCAGTAACCCTGTCTCTAATCTCTTGGTTTGTGATGCTGTCTTTGAATGTGATACCTAAGATCGTTCTGTAGCATCTCAATTTCATTACTAGGATATTTCTCTCTAGCTCTGCAATCATTATTCAATATTCACAAGCATATAAAAATGTATCCATTAACATCAAGATGTCAATAAAGATTTCAAAAAGTTAATATACCTAAATCCTTTTCCAAAAGCGCATTTCTTTTCTGGATATTAACTAAATGTAATATTTTTTCAACTTTAATAATAATAATTTTTGTAAAGGGAAATAAAAATATAATGTACATATGTACTTCATCTTAATGTGTATCACATTTAATTTTATAGAATTCTTATGCATTTTTTGTTGTTTTCTTTTTTTGTTTCTTTACAGATTACAGTAAAACAGAGTACAACCAATTGGCACTAGGAAAGTGCTATATTCTTTTTGATAATAAGTTATTTTGGACCGAAGCTAAAGTTAGAGTTTTTACTTTATCAACCCTCCCCCCAAAAAAAAACAACATTTCAATAACAGAATGATAAATATAAAAGTTAATTTATCTAAGTATTTAGCTTATTTTCAATATGTAACATACATTATGTTTTATGGAAAGATCAAGACGATGATGTTTTTTTTTTGTATGTGTCAAACATCTTTTATACAAGCGAGAAAAAAAGGGAGATAACGTTTGAGAATGAAAGTCTCAGAAAAAACTGGGTGTGTTTCTGATCTTTCGCTAAACAAAAACTAGTATGTTAGGATTCATAATCAGAATGGTGGTTAAGAGAAAAGGGTATGAAAACATATTTCTTTCACTCTCTCTTTCTCTCAATCTCTCTCTCTCTCTCTCTCTCTCAATCCTTTTATAACGTTGTTGGGTAATGAATGGATTTGTTCAGACTGCTCGCTAGTTCCGGTTAACAACATTGTTCAAAATACTGTGTCCTCATCAGGCCTTATGGCATTTTTTTCACAAAAAAAAAAAGCAAACGGGACAACATTTCGTCTTTGATAAGACTATTTAACTCTTCAGGAATAAGTAGATAACAGATCCAACTGATCAACTTAAAAAAGAATTGAAACCTCCCACATGGTGTGGTGGCACCTGGTGTTGTAGCTCAGAATATTATCCCTTCCCATCAACTTCTTTACATATGTTCTAATAAAAATTTATTAAATAAAAAAATTAGTTTTTACTTTAAAAAAATAGTGAGCTAACTACCTATTTTTATTGATTTTTAATTAAATATAAAATGAGTGTCATTTCCGTATAAAATCACAGTGTTCATGATATTTATTAACATTTTATTCTAAATTTTAAACTAATAATAAATTAAATTTAAAAACAGATTTAACGTGCCCTGAACAGATTTCTTTTGTTATACTTTGAGAGAAAAGAGGTATAGCGTTGTGCTTCGTCATGCGCGCTGAAACTACCTACTAGACGTGTTTATGTATATTTAGGCTTATCTAGAAATTATAATATAATTATAATTTCCGATATGTCTGCTTTTGCCAAGATATAATTGCTAAAACTTGGTTGTCTTTCTTAAAATGGTTTTACAGTGCGACCCTACCCTTCACACCTCCAATGAAAGCTACTTCTTCCCCAACAATGTCGATTAATACATTGGAATAGACGGGCTTGGAAATAAAAAAAAAATAGCCCGCACAATAACCGGTTTAACTTGTGAGCAGCATAGCGTTACATTACCTACTAGTAGAACTTTTAGCTACTATTTTTGTATCTATCTTATAATGATCCATTAATAATTTTAACATTGAGACTTGAGATGCAAACCTATGATTGAATCTTAATTTATTGTTGAAGAAGTCTGTCTACATTTTTCTTACAATTTTCATTTAAAAATGATGTTTTTATTGGTAAATCTGCTTGCATAGAATATTTAAATAAACAAGATTACAAAGAGAGTTTGTGTGATACACAAACTCAGAGGCGGCCCCCGTCGGAGTCAGATCCCTGTCAGATCCGCTATTCGCAAGATGTTTCGGATGTTCCTTCTAAGTCCCTGGCTCAATTCCTGTGTGCTCCTATCCTTAAACTATCGCAATATTTCTGGAAGAACAGTAAAAGTTAAATCATATTTTCAAAAGCCTTTAGTGTTTTTTTCTAACCGTGACGGACAGACCAACCAACAGACAAAACGCACAAAAATATGCTTGTTTTATTCTAATGGGGGCACTAAACAATTTTTTTTTTTTAAATCTGATTTTTAAAAAAAATTAAGAAATTAGTTTAGAATCATGTCATTTCCGGGCTTTACGCTAGTACACGAAAGCCGCTGCTAAAAGTTCATTTTAAAAAATGTGTATGATATCTACAGCTTAGAATCATTTCTAATAGTAACATTTCCTCCCTTACATTTACGTAATTGTTTTAGAATTGGTGTTTTGTTATTAAAAAATCGCTTGCATAATTAATTTTATAAATTAAACGGTTTGCTTTTAGAAAACTAAAAGTAGCCGTTGCATCTAAACTTTTCAAGCCGCATTTAATGGTGAAATAATATTTTTCGTATCTCTTCTAGTTTTGGCGCTCTGAGTCTGACAGACGGACAGACGGACAGACAGACAGAAAATCATTTAAAAAAATGTGCGTGATATCTACATGCCAAGAGCATTTTTTCTAGTAACATTTCTTCCCTTACATTTACCTAATTGCTTCACAATTAGTGTTTTATTATTAAAAAATCGCTTACATAATAATTTTTAGAAATTAAACGGTTTGCTTTTAGAAAACTAAAAGTAGCCGTTGCACCTAAACTTTTCAAGCCGCATTTAATGGTGAAAAAATATTTTTCGTATCTCTTCTAGTTTCGGCGCCCTGAGTGTGACAGACGGACAGACGGACATTTTGCACAAACCTAATAGCGGCTTTTTCCCCTTACGGGGGCCGCTAATAAAATGGTTCACTTTTGGGAAAAAAATGTGTAGCCTATACATAAGATTTTTGATTGGTCTCAAATATTATGATGTCAAATGTTCATTTTTTTTTTTAGTTTCTGATATCTAAAATGGACGGAATGACGGACAGACGGACGGACGGAGGAACACACTGGATAAACAAAACTAATAGCGCATTTTCCGCTTTTGATGGCGAATATAACTATATATATGCATTTTTAATGTTCACAATTTACCCATTTAAAAAAAAATAAGACTTACTAATACGTGGTATTGATTGTTAATTATTAGTGCAACGCAACCACAAAGCTTTAGGCCGCCTAGTAAATTGATATGACTTGTTTCAGCTACCATAAATGACAGGCTGGCCATTCAGCAACTCAAAGATTCGTAAATCAAGTACAAAATCAATTATTCATATCTGTATAGCCAAACTAAAACTAAATAATTTCTTCAGAACAACCAGAACATTAAATGTATTTGAATATTGCAACATAAGTTACATAACGTTTAGCCTATATAGCTCACTAACACTAATGCTGCTCCTCAAGTTAACATTAATGGTGTTAGGTACTCAATTGATAATTATAATTATTTAGTGACGCACCATAGTAGACGCATAGTGAACGGGACTAGGGACGTTTGGGATATGTTTTGTTAGAGACTGGAGTGATCGTTCAATGGACTTTTATGTTACCCGTGTTTGTAATCGTGCTAGTATTTGTAATCGTATTTGTAATCGTGTTCGCATTGTCGTAGTCTGTGAATCGTGACCAGTCTGTACTATGTTATTGTGTGTAGCAGTCCAGTTTTATTGAAATAAAGCCTTGTTTATAAGGTTATGTGTTAATTCAGTTTATTTCAATTTATTACAATAGAACTATTCTTAAATGGAGAAGTTTTTGCGTCCCGATAGACTGGATGCTGATCCAAGTTCAACCACTGCTTCTGTTACGTGGAAACACTGGATTTCATGCTTCGACAGATTCGCAACGAAGGTAGGGGCTAGTGAAAGCGAACAGTTTGACCTTCTATGCAACTTTGTGTCTCCATCCTTATATCAGTATATTTCTACCAGTTCTAAATACTCAGAAGTAAAATCTATTCTTGAGAACTTATTTGTGAAGGCCCCTAATGAAACGTTGGCCAGACATTTGCTTGCAACGTGCAAACAAGAAGTCGAACAAAGTCTTGATCAATTTGTACACAAGCTGAGAGTGATGGCCAGAGATTGTCAGTTTCGAGCTGTTAGTGCTGATAAAAATGAAGAGGACGCCATACGTGATGCCTTCGTTAGCGGCATGCGTTCGAGTGTTATAAGACAGCGACTACTTGAGAAAAGATCCCTTGACTTGAAAATGGCTTTAGATATTGCCAAGACACTCGACATGGCCCAAAAAGAATCCAGTTCGTTTAGTGCTCCTTCTCAATTGGTAGAGTCATCTCCTCTGTCATCGGCAATCTCTACCGAAGAAATGGGAGACTCAGAAACAATCGCAACAGTGAGTGCTAAATGTTTCTTTTGCGGAGGAAGTCGGCATCTCCGAGCGAAATGCCCTGCCAAAGACTGCTTGTGTCATTCTTGCGGGAAAAATGGACATTTTTCGAAAGTCTGCAGGTCCCGCAACACACCTAAAATCAAAACATCTCCTAGCCACGAGATTAAAAGACAACTCTGTGAAGAGTGTAGCTGTGTTAAGGGCTCTACACATCTAACATCACTAATTGCTGCTTCGTCCGTATCTGGTTTAACTAAATCAACAGTAGACATCTCCCTAAATGGCGTGAACCTAAAAGCCCTAATTGATACAGGTAGCGGGGAAAGCTACATTTCTTCAAACATACCAAGAAAGTTTGATTGGTCAGTGACACGTTCAAAACACGAAATTTCTATGGCGTCATCTCAACTGTCAAGCGTCACTAGAGGCCACATGTTTGCATCGCTAAAATACAAAGGGGAAGTTTACAATGAATTCAAGCTTTCGTTACTAGATGAACTTTGCACTGATATAGTGCTTGGGTTGGATTTCCTCGCATTACACAAAGAACTGATATTTCCATTCAACGGTAGTCGACCTGCATTTCATGTTTGCTCGCTCAATGCTGTTAAGGTAGAGGCACCACTATTGTTTGCAAATGTATCTCCTGATTGCAAACCTACTGCTACTAAATCTCGCCGTCAAACACGTTCGAGATGCTTAAGACATTCAATATCAAACACTCAGCCTACTTCTCCGAGTCCTGCTACATTCAGCGTCGAATCAGAACAACCAAACCCAGAATCGATGCAAGACGCTAGAGAGCGACATGTACAGACAAGAAGAGTATCATCTAGACAAACAGTAACATCTTCAGTGAGTGCCCAAACTAAACGTCACGAAACATCGCGGACAAACAGATATCAAAACACTACGAACTCTGAAAGTTTGGCACAAACCAGAAAATCTACAAACTGGAGATTGGGCCAAATAAGTCCTGCCCAAACAATCGATAGCACTGCACAAACGACTGGGAGCACAGCCCAAACGAATGGGAGCACTGCCCAAACGACTGGGAGCACTGCCCAAACTACTGGGAGTTCTGCTCATACGACTGGGAGCACTGCCCAAACGACTGGGAGCTCTGGTCATACGACTGGGAGCTCTGCCCAAACGACAGGGAACGCAAACACAGCAGCAGACATCTCGTCTAGATGGCACTGTGCAGCCATGACAAGACATAGTAACCTAAAGACGTACCATGAATATCTGTGCCATCCAGGTATTACTAGACTTCTACATTATGTCAGGTCAAAGAACTTGCCCTTCTCAGTTGAAGAGGTTAGACAGACCTTTCAACAATGCAAAACCTGCAATAGAATTAAGCCGCAATTCTCTAAGGAATTTGCTGGTACGCTCATAAACGCCACACAGCCGTTTGAGAGAATAAGTGTTGACTTTAAAGGTCCTTTGCCAACAGCCACTCGTAACAATTATTTGTTAACAATGATTGACGAATATTCACGGTTTCCATTCGCTTTTCCCTGTCCTGATATGACCTCTAAGACAGTGATTAAGTGCTTCGACCAGTTATTTTTCCTCTTTGGAACACCCAGTTACATCCACTCTGATCGTGGCACATCATTTATGTCCACAGAAACTACAGAATATCTACATTCTAAGGGCATAGCAACCAGCAGGACCAGTACAAAAGAAAATGCACAAATAGAAAAGCTGAATAAAACATTGTGGCGGGCTATTTTATTAGCATTGGACTCGGGGAAAATGGAACTATCACAGTGGGAATGTGTGTTGCCTAAGGCACTTCATTCAATTCGATCATTACTGTGTACTTCTACTAATGAAACTCCACACGAACGGATTTTCAAATTCAACAGAAGATCGCCAACAGGAACATCCTTGCCTACTTGGCTACATACCCCAGGGAAGGTATTACTAAAATCACCTGTAAGATCTTCAAAATTTGACCCATTGGTACAAGAGGTTGAACTCATTAGCTGCAACCCGCAGTACGCCCATATACGATTTCCAAACGGCCGGGAAGAGACGGTGTCGCTTAGGCACCTGGCGCCGAAGGAAAGTTCCACGAACGACTTTCTCGAATCAGAGAACAGTATTCTGCCTGAAGAGATCGGCGACCAGTTGGATCTCTCACCAGGGAGTCGCTACGTGCCTGAAATTATCAGCAAGTTACAGAGCCCCACCCCAAGGATGTACAACCAGCCAGGAGTCATCAGTGACTCACAGGAGAGTCACCCAATGCCAGAAGCCAATATTGACTCAAGCCCCGTACAGGGAAGTTACGACTTGCAAGGAGAAAATTCTACGCCAGAGACACCTCCGAATCCTTCCTTTAATTCTACGCCAGAGACACCTCCGAATCCTTCCTTTCCTACGCATGGTTATAATCTAAGAACCAGAAAGAAATAAAGGAGGGGTGAATGGAGTGATCGTTCAATGGACTTTTATGTTACCCGTGTTTGTAATCGTGCTAGTATTTGTAATCGTATTTGTAATTGTGTTCGCATTGTCGTAGTCTGTGAATCGGTCTGTACTATGTTATTGTGTGTAGCAGTCCAGTTTTATTGTAATAAAGCCTTGTTTATAAGGTTATGTGTTAATTCAGTTTATTTCAGAGACTAAGAAATCAGTTAGCGCTAGAATCTCTTAGGGTGTAGACGTTTCTCTTATTAGTAATACTGAGACATTTGAATGTGGCCTATTTCGTGATTAAAGTTCTATTTCAATTGTTCATCAGAATTCATCCATTCTGTTCACTAGTTAAATCAATGTGTCTTGTTTTCGTGTCAGTGTTGGTTAGTTAACTACATTGAATACACCCGAACACTAAAACTCAAACGCCTGTTGAGTAATTGTGGTTGACTCCAATACAGCCTGCAGACAAGCCAAACATCACAATGGTCAACCACTTGAAATTGTTGATCACTTTTGCTATCTTGGCTCCATCATATCCAACGATGCTCTACTGGATAAAGACATCAACAATAGGATAGCCAAAGCAATGGGCACCATGTCAAGGTTGCAGAAAAGAGTGTGGGACAACATATTGCTGACTAACATCACTAAAGCCTTAGTCTACCGGACCTGCGTGATGAGCACTTTGCTATACGGAAGCGAAACATGGTCAACCTACTCATGGCAGGAAAAAAAGCTGAATGTCTTCCACCTCCGATGCCTAAGGCGGATCTTTAACATAAGGTGGCAAGATAAGATAACAAATGAGGAAGTGCTACAAAGAGCAGGGTGCCAGGACACCCGCTTTATTATCAGCAGCAGACGCCTTGGCTGGCTCGGCCACGTTCGCAGAATGCCAGTAGGTAGGCTACCAAAAGATATACTGTATGGCGATCTTATTGAAGGCAGGAGAGCCGCTGGTCGCCCACTTGTACGGTATACAGACGTGTGCAAACGTGACATGAAGCTATTTAAAATCGACACTAGCAGCTGGAAAGATGTGGCACTGGATAGATCCACGTGGAGAAAGAGCATAAAGGAGGGGTCTTTGATTGCAGATGCCATACACAACAGAAGCAGAAAGAAGGGTGAAAATGCAACGGCACCTGGTGACTACATATGCCCAACCTGCGATCGCAGCTGTGTATCAAGGATCGGCCTCTTTAGTCACAAAAGAGCTATCAAGGGGAAAAGATCGTCTCTCGAGACGTTAAATGCCACAGAGATATGGCTCACGAAAAATATAATTAAGTTACCTCTTCGGGAGAAAAAAAAAAATATATAAATTTGTTATAATCAACTTTATAAATGTTATTTTTAGGCAGAATGTGAAGGCTTGCAAAGCTCCCTAGCTGAGGTTGAGGAGATTAAAGATGCATATACATTTATTTCTAACGTTTGTAAGTTATTGTGTTTCTTAAATATGTTTTAGTCTTATGGCCAGCTTGAAATTTAATAAAGTGCCTAATGGAATTATTGCAATATGCTTTTGAAATTATTATTTGCTATTATTTATATATTGCTTATTATTCTTAACTATTTCTAAACCTAAATTAACCTCTTTTTCTAACTTAATCTGTACAATATATTTGTACATTTTAGATTTTAAAAATAAACAAAGAGCTATGAATAATCTGTATATATGTATGTTAAGTTTAATATATTGTTTTATCATAAGTAAAATAATAATTATACAAATCACCTTTTGCCTGAGTTGTAAATAGCTTCAGTGGTTTTAAGTTAAATCTTCGGGATTCGAAAATGCCATGTGCCCATCATATTCTTATTTTTACATGGCATTAGGAAAATATATGTCTATTGATCGTTTTTCTTGCTTAAATATATTCTCATAACCGTCGACCATAGTAAAAAATGACTACAACATTATCAGGACTAAAACTGCACAGCCTAATATGGGGAAATGAATATTTATTGTAATAGCTAAAAGCCTTTTGCAAAACAGACACAGTTTATTTTATTTTTTAAGGACATATTGTTAAGTCAGTGAAACAATAGATTATTAAAGGTGAAGAAACGGAGAAAGAGCCTTGCCAATTCCTAACATAGAATTGTAGACAAATTGGGCATCATGCAAGACTCAGTGATTGTCTTTTTACCTTTTTACCTTTGAACCTCTTTTAAAGGCAGGCCAATCCATTCTTTTATTTTGTCATCCAATAGCTTTCTCTGTTTGCCTATTCTTTTTTCTGGTACTGTTCCCTAAAGGAAGGTCTTCTCAAGACCCGATGCTCTGATGCCCTTGTAATTTTGCCATTAATTTAAAGGGTTCCCTTACGTTTCATCATTCGAGATATTTCATCATTGACACATTTCATCATTATAGCAATTTTTAAATCTAAACCTAACCCTAACACTAAACCTAAACCTAACCAAAAAAACCTAACCCTAAATGTGCAACGATGAATTGCTATAATGATGAAATGCTATAATGATGAAATGTCTCGTATTATGAAGTGCCTGGTCACCGATTTAAAACTAGCGCTTTTTCTCTATAGTTGACAGGTCATCATTTGGTTTATTCGCTACAATAACCCTGTCTCTAATGTCTTGGTTTATGCTGCCGCCTTTAAATGTGATGCCTAGAATCCTTCTGTAGTATCTTAACTTCATTGTTGGGAAACTCCTCTCTAGCTCTGCTAATCAGCGTTTAAGACACACAAACATATACTAATGTGTCCATTAACATGGAGGCTTCAGTCTGATTACAATAAAGATTTTAAAAAGTTAAAAAGCCAAAATCCCTTTCCCAAAGCGCATTTCTCTTCTGGTAGCTGGCACCTCCGTGAAAAGGTCCGCCCGGGAAGACATAACTCTCAGTGAGTTACCACACGTACATTACAAGTGGAAGGGATGTGAAAAAAAGGCTTACTAAACAAGTCCGAAACCCCCATGAGCCCGTTTCCCAAAAGGGTTAATATGTGTGGTGGATGGACCTCTCACGGGAACGATGGGACAGTATAGGCATAAAGGGACCCCCCTCGTAGGTTTGGTTTGCCAACCCGCATTAAAGGAGGAATTCATGCCGAGGTTCTGAGACCATTCTACATGTAAAGACGGGTGTGACTAAATGATCAACTAGTTGGTGGGGGTCCCCTGACAGAGAGATCGGTGAAGAGCCGATTTCTCATCCTGGCCACGAGATACAAGCCTTTCTCGGGTCACATGGTTCATTAAAGGGGCGAAGCCTCGAACAATTTTGGACATCTAACAAGGAAGCGAACGAATTTTTTTTTTTCAAATTTAATAATATTTATTTTTAAAGGGAAATAGAAATATAATTTATATTTATAATTCATCTCATTATATATCACATTTTATTTTATAGAAATCTTATGCATTTGTTTTTGTTTTTTTTTTGTTTTGTTTTTTACAGATAACTGTCCAACAGAGTACTACTATTTCGCACTAGGAAAGTGCTATATGATTTCTGGCAATAGGTTGTCTTGGAGCGAAGCTAAAGTTAGATTTTTTTTTACTTTACCCCCCCCCTTATATAACCCCCCAAAAAAACAAACATTATGATAAAAGTAAAAGTTTATGATTCTTTGTATTGAGCAATTTGTTTTTATTATGTTACATGTACAAAACAAGGCGATGCTGTTTTTGTGTGTGTGTGTGTGTGTGTGTCAAACTTCTAGTACATAGCGAGAAACAAATAATTCTTTAATTCTTTCTCTCCGAATCGACGATACCAACGTTGATTCCACCAGAATGTGGTAAATAATTACGGAGAGAAAGAGTTAAAAAACAAGGAAGACAACGTTTGAAAATGAAAGTCTCAGAAAACACTTTTTGTTTATCTGGTCTTCTGCTAAAAAAAAACATATAGTCCCTTAGGGTTAATTAATAATTAGGAGGATAATTTAGAGAAGAGGGTAATAAAACATAACTCTTCCTCTCTCTCTCTCTCTCTCTCTGTGTATAT
>JADKLZ010000130.1:4977952-5000051 GCA_021533235.1 Biomphalaria straminea | reverse complement strand
AAGGATACTCCTCCTTATTACAAATACTCACCACAAGAGGTTCTCGAGTCTACTGATTATCTGCTGTACTGGGATAGACCTATTTTGACCGACAAAACAGTAGATTTTAATCGCCCTGATCTGCTTCTTATCGATAAAAAGGAAAACGTCGCTACCATTATCGACATTGCAGTACCACTATCTCACAACTTAAAAAAAACTGAGTTAGAAAAACAACGAAAATATGGGAACCTAGGCTTGGAGATTAAGCGTCTATGGAAGCTTTCTAAAACAACAATATACCCCATTGTCATATCAACCGAGGGGATAATAACAACTGACCTCACAGATACCTTCAAGGCCCTTGGCATTCCTAGGAACATTCTCGTTGCCTGTCAGAGGGCGGTACTGCTGAAGACCTGCAACATCACCAGAAAATTCCTCAGTGGAAACTGATAAAGGGACTACAATAAATTTTGTTTCCCTTTAACGAAACTCGACCCTGGATGCGCCAGAGAAAGAATACTCGTTCTTTTATCATAATAATAATAATAATAATCTTTATTGTCTGTAAGGAAATTTGTCTTACAAATTGTGCATTATATAAAACAAAACATTATTTTAAAAAATGTACATTCACACCAGACTCACTCACAATTTACATATGAAAAGTTTACATTTGATTGTTTTTATTTATTGATCTGATTGCCAGAGGAACAAAAGAGTTTTTGTGTCTGCTTGTCCTTGCTATCGGTGTCTTGTATCTCTTTTGTGATGGTAAAATAACAAAATCCTGACCCAAAGGGTGATTTTTATTTCTAGAATCTTCTTAGATTTTGCAAGGATGTTTGCCTCAAACAGCTGCCCTAATGGGGTTTGTTTTTTGCCAATGACTTTACCAGCAGCATTAAGAATTCTCTGGAGTTTATTTTTATTCTTAGTGCTTAGATTGCCATACCAGGCAGTGATATTGAAATGTAAAATATTTTCGATGTGATCGTGATAAAACATTGCCAAGGCCTTTTCGCTAATATTAAAAGAGGACAGTTTTCTCAGTAATCGTAATATTTGCTGCCCTTTTTTGCTGATATAATCTGTATTTGCTGTAAAAATTAATTTATTGTCTAGGATAGTACCAAGGTATTTACAAAGTTTGCAATATTTCAATGGTCTCTCCAGCTACAGTTACAATATCATTTTCCTTCTTTTCCCTACGAAAATCGATAATCATTTCTTTGTATTTTTTGTACATTTAATAATAAAAAAAATATCTTTACTGTACTTTTCAATGTGGTCTATTTCTCTAAAATACTCGTTTACTTATGAACTCTCTGAGAGCAGGGCAAAAAGAGCCTCATCATCAGCGAATTTTGTGAAAGAGCAAAAAGGACTATGGGTGTACATTGGTGTACAAAATGAACCATAATGGCGATGTCACAGCCCCTGGGGCGCCCCTGTGTTAACTATGCGTGCATTTGATATAAAATCGTTTACCCTAACCCTCTGAGGTCTCTGGGTCAAAAATTCATTAGCCCACTGTCACAGCCCAGTTTTAGAACCCCTGTGACATGGAGTGACATACAGTCACATATTGTAATATTCCGTGCTTTCTGCACGAGGGGGAATAGAGTGAACTAAAAATAAGTGAATAATTTAGTCAGTTGATGTTGAACTCCAGCAGAGAGTGGATATGATATGTTTTTCCTCTGACTGTAATGTGTATTCTTTGACAAGTATTATAGAATGTTAACTTGCTGTGATTGATAATATTAATGTTTCCTTCATTTGGATTACTATTTCATGTGGCAAGTGTTGCCAGTATATTATTACTTATTCAACGTGAATAAACTCTCCTCGTCTGCAATAGCGGAGTTACCTTTCTTACTTGGATATTTGTTTACGTCATAACCTAAATACATAGTAGTATTACGCGATGGCTGAAGTGGCCAGAGCAATCATTTAGTAATTAGGAGACCAGAAGAGGTCCAGACAAGTTTCTAGATACCACAGTCCGAACTCAGAACTCACGAACTGACATATGGTGGCCAGTCGGGTGTTCAAGAAAGAACATAATGAACAAGAAGCCGGTAAATTAATAAGCCTAGACACAGGCGTAAGAATACAGTCCGGAACTAGATCTATACATTCTACAACATGGCAACTGACTCAAGTAAATTTAGATCTACAAGTATTTTATCGTGTACAGGAAAAGACTAATGCAGGTGACTATCTTATCATTCCAATTTTTTGCTTGAGTAGTCGGTGGATCCAAGTACCCTACCTTGGACCTACAATTTTATCGTGAGGCTAAACTACAAGCCAGTAAACAAGCAGAAGTCACAAAGAAACCGGTGGACCTCGAGACGTCATTTCACATAGCCTAATAGCCTGACCTCAATAACAACTAGATCTATAAATAGGCTGTGTAGGCTGTGTTAATCTACAAAAATAGGTCAGCATTTGTTTGTGATCTACGCTAGCTGTAAAGCCTACATCAAGACAACACCTTGGTATCCCGCGAGACAACAGAAGAGCCAGAAATTTGGGTGAACATCCAAGCAGAAGAGGAAGCCCGTTTAGACCAGTGCAGAGTACAGCAAACCGCCTGTACTAACAGTAGCTGCATCAAACAAGTCCGAAGTCCGACGTCATACAAGACAGCAAACCATCGGAGTGTGCGTCTAGTACCCACTCAAGCATGTGTCACCGGCTGTGATTCACAACGGTACGCAATGCGAGGTATAATCCGAGCACTATTATACCTTTACATCTAAATCTAGTTGAGATAAATAACATGACTGAGCTTCACTAGGATATTGAAGAGGAGTACCACACAGAAACCAACTACCAAGTCATCACCACTGGATTATTTTTGTCTCTTTGACATTATTATTTGAAATTCAAGTACCTTTGGATTACTACTACAGGTCATCGTGCTCATATGTCTATATTATATTAAATATCTATTGGATTGTTAAAATCCATATTCTTCGAGTGCTCACCATTGGATTTATATTACTCAAGTCACAAGTGGATTACTCTGACTGTATTGGGATTATCGTTTTTATTGGATTACTGCAAGATAAAAGACCTACACTAAAGAAACCCCTGTAAGTTATAATTAATATTAATTAAATATAAGTATTGTATTGAGTAATACAGGAAGATGCATAAGCATTGTTGACTATCAGATATAGTCAGAAGATATTATTGGATATAAGCATTCACATTTTTTCATCTATGTTAAGTGTTAAATTTCATAAGTTCTTTCTAGGGACTATCCTATTTATTCTTTAACCTCTATAAGGCCCAATGCGTTTGAGGCTCTCCTTGTTGGTAGGAGGTCATAGAATATAGTGGGAAATTATTTATTTAGCTGTTGAGTTTTGTTTGTATCTTTGTCAGTGTATTTAATTTGTATTTATATTGTTGGTTTGTTTAAAAGTTCTGTATCTATATATCTGTATTTCTCCTGTCACATTTCTACTTTTTATTGATTTCTTTAAAGCAGACTGTGTTGTTTTATATATTGTTTCTGTGTTTGTCTTTTTTTTTCTTATATTGTATATATACCTTTTCCTCTTATTATTTTCATTTTTCTACTATTTTACACTGGCACTATAGCAGACATATGTTGATATTTATGATTATTTGAATTTGAATATTCATGACACTGAGTTGTATAACTCATTTTTGATCTTGATCTAGATCTACATAGTTATTTAATATTTCACATTACAATTTTCATCATAACTATTGATTGATTTTTTGATTGTATGTACACACATGTAAAATAATACACATATTTTGTGACAAATATATCATATCACATTTTTCTCACTTAGTTATCCATTTGAACACACAAAACACCAAACATGTCTTCTTATGATAAAATATTAGAGCTAGTGAAGGTAATGGAACTAGAGGGTGACAAAAAGAGGGAATTCATAGAGAAAGAATTAGCAAAATTAGAAAGAAAAGAGAAAGAAGATAGAGATAGGGCTGAAAAAAAAGAGAAAGAAGACAGAGACAGGGCAGATAGAGATAGGGAAGACAGGAAACAAAAAGAGAAAGAGGATAGGGACAGAGAAGAAAGAAATGCTAAAAGAAACCATGAGAAGGAATTAAAAGAAATAGAGACCAAACAAAAAGAAATAGAGGCAAAGCAAAAAGAACTAGAGACCAAACAAAAAGAAATAGACAAAACAGTAGAGTTAGCTAAACTAGAGGCTGCCAAAACTAATCCAAGTATTTTGACCCAACAGTCCACCCCAAAACCATTTATCTCCAAGTTCCACAAATTTAACCTCAAAGATGAGACCCTTGAGAATTATTTAGTACAATTTGAGCATATTGCCTCCACTCATAATCTCAGTAATGAAGACATGGCCAAACATTTGTTAGCCAATTTATCTGGGGAGCCCCTCAACATCATTGCTACATTAGCAGTAGAACAGAAAAAAGACTATGCTGCAGTAAAGACCAGACTTCTAGAGCATTATGGGAAAAATAGTGATTTTTACAGACGACAATTCAGGGACACTAAACTGAAAAAGGATGGGGACTTCAATAGAATTATATTTGACATGAGGACCAACATGATAAAGTGGTTAGAGCTAGCGAAATGTGACATTAAGGACCCTACACAAATACTGGACATGTTACTGATCGACAATGTGCTCAACAATGTTACTGACTTAGCATTCACCTTTCTCAAAGAAAAGAAAATTAAAACAGAGACTGACCTTATCACCAACTTGAATTTATTTAAAGATAGCCACCCGGGACATACTATAGACAAAAGGGACCTATATCAATTAGCTGCCACAGTAACAACACCTAATAACGACAATAACAGATATATGTATTCTAACACAAAGTCTTGCTTTCTTTGCGGAAGACCCGGTCACATCAAAAGTCAATGCAGACAGAGAGACAACTATAGATATAGCAGTAACAATTACAGAAACCCCAATAATTATAGCCCAAACAGGTACCAAAATAACTATAGTAACTATAGGACTAATCAAAATAGCCATACCAATTACAGGCCAAACCAAAGTGTCAGTCCTGTTGGTAGAAATCTCAGATTCAACAATCACCAGTACAACAATAACTATGATAACAGACAAGCTAGAAGAGATCAATACAATCAGCCCAACTACAGTTCAAATAACAATAACAGCAGAAATAGAAATGATACACATAGCCAGAGCCCAAACAATAACAGGAGAAATAATAATAATACCCATGGCAATAGAGAAGAACTAGTGGCCTATATACACTCTAATGGCTCAAAATTAAACATATATCCCTCATATGTGAACGGGGTTAAAGTGGAAGCCCTCTGGGACACAGGAAGCAGTGCCATCCTTTTAAATTCCAAATTGGTTAGACCAGATCAAATACTGCCAGAAAAAGTTAAGGTAGTATATGCTAATGAAGAAAAGTATGATATCTGTAATACGGCTAGAGTGCATTTAGATACCCCATGGATAACGGGAGAAGTGGATGTTGTTATGCTAGATACTCCAGCTAAAGATTTAATAATGGGTCAAGTTAAGGGTATAAATCAGAATGTAACTAGTACGGAAATGGGAGAATGGGCAGCAAAGAAAGGTGAAATATTTGAACTATCTGTAGTACAAGGTGCTATTGCCACTACAAGTCATGTGTCTAATGAAGACTTAGTGAAAGAATTGCCATATCAGAATCTAACACCAGATGAATTATACTATTATTCTTAAATATCCTTATTCTTAAATATCAAAGCTTATAATACTAGATCCTTTAAACAGATGGACACTCATTCTTTCAGACTATAAATTTGAGTTGCAAAGCATCCCAGGACATGAAAATGTAGTAGCTGACTTTTTATCCAGATACATGATACATGAAAATGAAGCAAGTGAAAACAATGACATTAAACACATTAGCCAGGACATCTTAACAGAATAAATAACCTTCATGTACCACTTAGAGTTAAGTAACATTACATAACTAGGTCAACTTAACATTTCACACATTTGTCATGTAGGTCATGACACTTTATTGTCACACTTTCTCTATAATGTCATCATGACATTTCATCTACTATTGAGCTATTATGCTTATGATCAATAACAGATCATTTATTTATGTATTGTATTTTTTGTCATCTTATAATATGACAATTACCAGATGTGCTTATTTGTGTGTACATATTTTTCTTTTACTACTGAGCATGCACAGCAATGTAAACAATGGGACATAAACAGCAGTGAACTACTTGAACTGTTGACCTGAATTTTTTTTTCCAAAACAACTCACAAATGTAAATATTGTTAAATTTTCTACACACTTGAATACTACAATGAATGTTTACAAACATGAAATTTTTTTACTATTGTACTACAGTATTGGACTTAGACTATTTATAGTAGTCCCATGCAAGGTCAAACTTGAACTTGATTGACATGTTACTATGAACTCTTGATGATAACTTAGAATAATATTTTGACACAGCACATTACAAATGTAAATAAAGATGGAATATTTTTTATTGTAATTATTTGAGTAAATTTACTCAGTGTGTCAAATGATACACATTGAAATGAGGTGTTCAACTTGAACTCTATGTGAATATGGGATGTGAAATTACTTTACATCTTTCCTTTTGTATTTTGTCTAGCATGCTAAGTGCATGTACACTTTTTTCAACACAAATATATGCATAAAGCTGTTAACACTTGATGAAGATTGAATCTTTGAAAGGAACTGATCAAATTTTACAACATTAACATAAGGAATGATATGAGTATTTTATAAATGATTACTTTGATTTATTTAAGTGATTCTGTTTGCAAGTGAATTAAGTATGTATTACACTCTTTTGAAGGGAACTCAGTATTTAATATGATGATGTACATAATTATCAAGAATATACAAGATGAAGTGAATAATTGAAAGAATTTCAGAGCACCTGATTATATAATTGGAGTAACTTAGAATATATCACGCCTTATTGACACAAAGTCAAGTATACTTTGCCAAAGATTTTTGGGCAAAAATCTTTTTTGGGGTGCGGGGCGTATGTCACAGCCCAGTTTTAGAACCCCTGTGACATGGAGTGACATACAGTCACATATTGTAATATTCCGTGCTTTCTGCACGAGGGGGAATAGAGTGAACTAAAAATAAGTGAATAATTTAGTCAGTTGATGTTGAACTCCAGCAGAGAGTGGATATGATATGTTTTTCCTCTGACTGTAATGTGTATTCTTTGACAAGTATTATAGAATGTTAACTTGCTGTGATTGATAATATTAATGTTTCCTTCATTTGGATTACTATTTCATGTGGCAAGTGTTGCCAGTATATTATTACTTATTCAACGTGAATAAACTCTCCTCGTCTGCAATAGCGGAGTTACCTTTCTTACTTGGATATTTGTTTACGTCATAACCTAAATACATAGTAGTATTACGCGATGGCTGAAGTGGCCAGAGCAATCATTTAGTAATTAGGAGACCAGAAGAGGTCCAGACAAGTTTCTAGATACCACAGTCCGAACTCAGAACTCACGAACTGACACCCACAGAATAATATATGGACTAATCTTCAATGCTGTAATTTTTTCAATGAGTAAATTAAGTTGTATTGTATTGAAAGCTGATGAAAAATCAATAAAAACAATCTTACATCAGTGTTTGGTAAGTCCAGGTGTTTGACGACACAATTTAAAATATTTAGAATAGCATCGTCTACACCTTTACCCTTTTGGTAAGCAAATTGTAAAGGGTCCAATTTACTACCCAGATCATTTAGTAGAAACATTTTAACAAGTTTTTCCAAACATTTAGACACAATTGAAGTAAGAGACACAGGTCTAAAGTCATTCATTTCCTTTGGTTTGGACACCTTTGGTACAGGTACAATTATGTACGACTTCAACACAGATGGTATCTCGTGGTTTAGTAATGAAGTTGAATATCTTCAAATCATTTAATAGAAATCATTTAATAGAAATCATTTAATAGAAATCATTTAATAGAAATCATTTAATAGAAATCATTTAAATCGTTGCATAAAGTTTTGTCGTCTCTTGAGGCAAGGTTGCTTTTACTTTTGACTTGTGCTCCTGCCATTTGGTTCATGATAGTTATATATATATAATTAACGTATAAATCAGGCTATATTTTATTCCTTCTTAGTTGATTCTTTTAAAAACCTTGTGTGTCTTTTATTTGGCAAATAATAATGGGATAACAGCTATCGCACCTACATCTACAACTTCAACTTCTGAGGCACCAACCACAACTATTACACATACAACTGAGGCACCAGAGACAACTTCCACTTCTACAACTTTGGCACCAGCGACAAATACCACTTCTGAAACGGAGGCACCAGCGACAACTATCACCTTTGCAGCTGAGGCACCAGCCACATCTACTACTTCTACAACTGAGGCACGAGTTACAACATCTGTAACTGACGCACCAGCAATAACTATCACTTCTAAAACTGTGGCACAAGCCACAAAAACTACAACTACTACAACTAAGGAACCAGCAACAACTACTACTTCTACAACTGAGGAATCAGCAACAACTACTACTTCTACAACTAAGGAACCAGCAACAACTACTACTTCTATAACTGAGGCAACATCTTCAACTTCCACTTCTACAACTGAGGCACCAACCACAATTACCATCACTGCTTCTGAAGAAAAGATATCAATAAGCTCACAAATGTCGACCTACTACTCAAACCAACAACCAACAACTACTGTACCCAATACTATGAGTACTATCACCAACACAAATTCTCATATTTGTAATACATTTAAAACCAATACAAAAAGTAGCGGTATGATGTTAAAAGCTTTGCCTAATCTTTTATCATTATATCTTGTTATTTTTGTAATTGCTTTAACTTTACAGCCTTTCACACTTTTCTAACATTACTGTTTAAGCTTTTTATTTCTGTGTATTAAATTCTATGAATCAGATTTCTACATCATTAGCCCTTTAGATCGTTACGACACAAAAAGATACCTAAGTTTAAATTTTTAAACCTTAACTCGAGTTTTTCAACTTCCTTTTTAATATTGTACAATAAATCCTAAATTCATTATTATAGAAATTAGTATTTTTTAAAATCCTTGGTGACGTATTCTTAATACACCAAAATGCATATTTTATCATTACACATTAGTCAACTGCTTTAAATTGATATCACTATTGTTATTATTAGGTATGTATATTCTCGTTTAAGGAAATAGGTAAAATAACCATGACAATACAGCGAAGTTGTTTTTTTTTATATTATTTATTACGACAACTGTATTTACAACATGATTATTTTTGTAGACATTATAATATTTAAGCAAAATGTATTCTTGCAATATTTAATGTATAGCTGTTTTTTTTTTTTACAATCATGTTTTGCTATTTTGCATTGGAAATCACAAAAATGTCTTTATTTCAATATAAACCGATTGCTTTATATTTATTTCATGTATATTGAGTGTTGCTTTTGACTTGCTGTAGCATACATTTATTATATTAATAATACTTTTAAAAAGTGTATTAAGTATTCTTGCAATGAAAATTTGCTACAATAACTTAACTGCTGCGAAGAGTTTTTGATGGAAGCTACTCATGTAGAAGAAAAAAAGAATAACGATTTTTTTTTTAAATTTACTTTTGAAATAAACATTTTGCTGAACTACACTATAGATTATATATTAAACTTCCTAATTACTCTCCCACTAAACAATTTTTAACAATTTTACAAATATATATAAATATAGTTAAAAAGATGAGTCAGATTTTTACAGCAAGGTCTGTAAAATTCATAGGTTTTCATCAATTTTTATCTATCATTATTTTTAATTTAAGAATTATGAAAATAAAAAAAACATGTAACAGTATACTTTTCAGTGATATAAAAATAAGTAAAAAAAAACAATTTCCTTTTTCCAAATGTTATGGGTACTGTGACGTCCATGGTGACTTCTCATTATTCACAAAAAAAGACAGTTTTACCTACCTCTAATTAGGTTATGTGTTCTCACGCTTACATCAAAGTAAGAGAGAGACGCCTATTAAAACTTATTTCAAGACTACATAGGTGAAATTAAAGAACACCAGGGTATTGAAATATCATAGTTCTTTATTCTAAGGAAAGATATAAAAAGGGTAGTGGTAGTTTGAAACGAGGTAGAGAGCTAGATAGTTAGACATAGAAGCCACTAGTTTTAAAAGAAAATAATATTTAATTTTACTGATCATTATAACAGTATACTTTATCTGCTTTATATTTCTAATGTATATACATTTATGGTTTTTAAGTTTGAGTTTTTAATCATTAAACTTTTTAAAAAAATCAACACTTTGTTATTTCATTGTTCATTAAAGTGTATACATTTAAATTAAGGCACCTCCGTATCCACATTTGTCACAATTTAAAATCATGAAGATAATAAAAAATAAAAAAAAACACGTGACAGATACAAATATCAATTTTTGATATATAATAAGTTTGAACATAAACAAACATTGAAAACATAGATACGTGATAATTTTAAGACATAATAACAATACATTCATAATGTGTTTATGACTTGTCGCGCAAATTTGCCAAATGTGAAACCTGCTTCGCCAATTCTAACTACGTCAAAACGGATGAGCAAAAATGAACTGAAAGAGAATACACAAATTAAGGGGAGCGAATGAAAATTGGGAACGACTTCGAAAGGCTAAAAAATTCAATGCCATGGAAGCCTTGTAAAAATAGCGCAGCTACTAATCTATATATATATTTCTCAAAAGACAAGTTCAAAAGTTCAAACACACAAGTAAGAAACAACAACAAGTAAATGGGAAGATCCCATGGCGCAGCACGGTGTGAATGGAAATTGGTGCATCCCAATCCGCACTATTTTATTTTGTGAATGAAAGTGATGTTTATATAACTCTCCTCCTCTCAATTTTTTTCGTTATATTAAGAGTATTTCCAGATTATTGTGTCGTAAGACTATTGAAACTAGAACAACAATACACAGATAGAGTATACTCTCAGGTTTCACTTTGGAAGTACTTTAATTAATATCACAAATTACGCACATTCGTTCATTAGACATGATTACGAAAGGTAAATCATCTCTCTATTCCTAGATCTAGATTTCAATTCTCGAATTCAACTCTAAGATTATAGAACTTCTCTTCGCAGAGATAGTTTTATGCTTTAGCACATGAACATACTAATTATAGACTCCATTTAATCAAATTAACATTCAAATTTGTTTTTCTAAAGCATCGTTACATGAGTGCAACTCTATTCTTAATATCGCGTAAATTAAGGTCAATTAGCCATTTTTAGCTCCATTCATAGTATTTTTTATTTATGAATTCACTTCTAATAACAAGTAAATGGGAAGCTCCCATGGCGCAGCACGGTGTGAATGGAAATTGGTGTATCCAAATCCGCACTATTTTCATTCACAAAATAGCATAGACATAAATAAATATAGACTGGAAAAAGGAATTAACTTCATGTAACTTGATTTAATAATTTATACACCTAAAAAATTAGCACGGGTCCAATGAAAGTGCGGGACCCACTGCGGTCGCATATGTTGCAGTGCCTAAGGCCTGCCCTGGAAAATAGCGGCGTATGCTATGCCGCCGGTCGACTAGTCTAATATAAAAAGCTAAAAGTTAGGTTATGTATGTAAGCATGTTTGTATAAATGTATATCCCACATTGAAATAGAGGTTGCATAAAACTTCCTTATATTATGGGGGACACTGTAATGTAAGACTAATTTCTATAACAAACAGAGGGTCCCAAAAATAAAATAGATAAATATATATATTTAAATTAAAATTGAAATATTTTACCCGAACAGGCAAATCTATTTTCAATGTATTTTATATTTATAGTTTGTCAATCGTAGTTCGAGTGTGACCTCTTTTGTCATCCAAAAGTCTGAGGGCTTAGCACTAAGGTTTTTGTGTCTTCTCATGTAGCGTGTGCGACTTATGTGAGCCCGAAATGTTTGGCTGCACACTTGCTTTTCTTCTCTGGCTCTATTCTTCTGCCAGCTTTGTTCTCTTTTCTTTAGCAATTTATGAGCCAGTTTTAGAATCGCGACGCCATGATGCTTTGTCTTGTGCTTCTGTCTCCCAGGCGGCTGTGTTTATTCTAAACGCCTTCAGAGAAGCTTGGAGAATGTTATTGAAGTGTTTTCTTTGTCCACCTTGTAAGCGCTTTCTTTCCCTTTAATAGCCCATGCAGCAGACGTTTAGGGATGCGGCGGTATTCCATTCTGCAAACGTGTCCTTACCAGCTGGGACTGCATCAGAATTGAGGGAGATGATTGTAGACCCGCTCTTCAATAGATTTTAGTATCTAGTATTGTGTCTTGCCATTTCACATTCCGTATTTTTCTGGGACAATATACACTATGACAGTATAAAGAAAACATGCAAAAAAACCTGAAAAAATTTCCACATGACTATCAAAGAAAAATTATCAATGTAATAATAGTAACATATAAATATTTCCGCATCCCGTGCTATCAAATCATCAGTTCAACTTTTTTCACTAACACTTTCGACACCAGCACATATTTTCTATGTGTATCTTTTGTAGCAGTTGATAGTTTTTAGTTCATAGTTTCTGATATTATTTTATTACATTGACTAATATCCTCCATACTATCAGTTCAGTGAACGCCTACAAACATAAAAATGTAAATAAGCATAACATTAATAAATCTCCTTATTCAGTGGTGTCATCACGTCAGTCAGCTTAACAATACAACAGTATCGGAAACACTGTTTGGTTGTATAGTGTATCTTTTTTTTGTATCGATGAAGATACGGCGTTATTGTTGATACGAGTTCATAGTTTCTGATAAACGTTCTAAAAATATTTAAAAACCTGCCTGAGCGGACTACCTCGGAGGCCGATTTAGAGTTTATGTTTGCACGCAAAGCATCTTTGTAATCTAGTTTTTATTGTTTTAGTGGGTTCTTTTTGTAAGTATTATTTTTTTTAAAACTACCATTTTTGTCTTCTTTAATTTTGAAATACTCATTGAATATTGAACTCTATCCAGAATAAATGAAGAAACCAAAAGTGAATATAATAAAAAAGAAATGTAAAAGACGATGCCGATTAAGATAAGATGGAATAATTTATATTGGTCCAATCAAATGGAAATTCCATTTGACTACTATTGTAAATTATCCATACAAAATAAACGCCCAATCCTTAGCCTCATAACCGGACACAACAGAATGATTCAACATATGTTCTGGAAGCAGTTGGAAACAGTTGAAACAAACAAAATCTGCCCTTGTGGAATGCCACCATAAAATGCTGACCATATCCTTCGAAACTGCATTCTCTAAGAGTCCAAAATAACACAATGGCACCAAAAGACCCAAAAAGTAAGCTATATGAAGAGCTCCCTGATTTGGAAACCACTGCGCAGTTCATCTAGTATATTGGTCTAGTCATCTGAACGCTCAATCATAACAATTAGGAGGAAGAGTAGAAGAAACTTTTAATTTAACTCTTATTCAAATAGATTTTAAAAGATAAGAAAAGGGAGACAAGATTCATCTTGAGCTAAACAGTTCTTTTCTCACCTTCTCACTAGGTAAACAGCCCCACTCACTTGTTAATTATTGATTACGCAATGGAAAGTTTTATAAAGAAAATGTTCTTGCTTTGTTTTCAAATTGTACATTTCTTTTGCGTACTTATCATTTGTGTACACTTCTCCAGTCTCAAAGTGACAATACAGTATCTTACAAAAGGAATGAAGCCTAAGCATTAGCTATGTGGATAGAAAAATTACATTCTCATTTATCTCTGTAGTACACACAGCAGGGGATGATATAAGGTTATTGTGTAATATTGCTATACCCCGGCTGAATAGAAAACGATGAAAAAAGGGTATCGTATGAATGTGGCGCTTTGCAGAAGGCCGTGGGCAGGAGCGAGCTACCTGGCTGAAATGGTCGATATTAAAAAAAAAACAATAGAGCAATCTGAAGAAAGAGTTGAAGAAACGTCGACACAACCAGGACTTCAAGCCATGGAAAGCTCCGCCAGCACAAGCCAATAACCACGATGAAAGTCTTCAATGGCGACATAAAGTATAAACGACTCTGCAGTAGCTTTCAATGCATGTCGCGATAGTCGAAAATGAAATGGCATAAATAATTTCTAAAAAGTCTTTATTTCTTTTAAAAAAAAAGTTAGCTTAACATTCATGTTTAATTGGACACACAATTTAAAAAAAAATATTACAAAATCATAATTACAAAAACAGGTTCCGTGGCAAAATCGACCCTTAATTAGTCCACTCGAGCAGGTAAAGAGACAGGTTTCAATATTTAAAAAAAAAAAATATATCAGAATGAAATTCAATCAAAGGCAAATGGCAAAGGAGTGGAAAACGAGGTTGAAAAATCTTATGTGGTGCCCCAATGCTCCAGCAGACACGCTTACTTAACTTAGCAATACAATTGCAAACTAATATTTATTTTGACAAAAAAATAAAAAAATAAACCAATGTTTGCATAAATGTGTTAAGAATATGGTAAATAGTCATAATCTTTATTAGACAGCCTCCGCATTTCTATTAATAATGAAAGTTTTAAAATGGTGCAATTTTATGAAAAAGCTGATTAAATAGTTGATTAATTTTTCTTTCTGCTTTCAGAATGAAAAAAAAAAGTAGCAGTTGCATATATATATATATATAGCTCCTCCTTCGTGTTCGATGATGAGCACATTTCTCAATTCCTATGGACTCGAAGATGGCTGTATAGTCCAATCTTCGCTTTGAAAAGCCGGCCGCATATGTGGCATGGATGAGTTTTGTCAGTTGCAGGTGGGCCTGCTTTTTCTCTCTGCTTTCTGTTGGTTCGGCGCTCTATCGCACTGGCCACTCTTCTTGCTTCAAAACTTGAGACTCCGAGACTCACAGCTTCTCGCCATGCAGAGCGATCTTGAGCTAGTGCTTCCCAGCCATGAATGTCGATACCGCATTCCTTGAGAGAGCTCTTGAGGGTATGGGAGATGAGAATGTGGCTTGCGCGATGAAAATTTATTAAAGTGAGGGAGAGTTGCATCATCATCATTAAATGGTCTAAGACAGTGATGCTCAACCTAATTCGACCTGTGGACCATTTTAACTTTCGAAACGCTTGTAGCGGGCCACATCAACAAAAAGGTACAAAAAATGAAAACAAAATTCAACCTTAAACTATTTGAAACTATTAGATCTAGTACTTACATTAATTAATGGGATAGTTAAAGTTTATCATTTTTACGCATCTAAAAAAGTCTTCATTTCTCTACTTAAAAAATGAGCAACATTGTAGATAGCTTTGCCACCAACTTATTTTCTTGTCTCTTATTTGGTAAATATTATCATCGGTTCTTCAATCTCTAGGCATACTTTGACCAATCGTTTTGTATACGCGCCTCAAACCAAGAAGGAAGGCCTTCATATTTGTTTTATAATGCCGCTTTACAAAAAAAAATATATTGGCTTCGAAAAAAAAAAGGATTCCAGTTCGTAAACTCATAATCGCACACTCGTTAAAAGTCATTGTACCAATCCATCAATGTTGGTCCTAACGAAGGTAAAGATATATTTACAACTATTTTGAGAGGGGGGATTGATTTTGTATTTTTTGTGCCAAAGTTTCGGCGGGCTGTACTTTGGGCATCTCTGGTCTAAAATATCATGATGTCGGATTTTCCATATCTTTTCTAGTTCACGAGAACTAAACGGGACTTCCGGTAGAAAAGACAAAACCACACAAAACTGATAGCGTCTATTTCCCTTTCGGGGGCCGGTACAAATCATGTAGTCAATAAATATTTTGTCATTCTGCCTTTAAAGTTGGAAAAGTAAGATACTGGTAGAATTTATGGGAGTCAATATCTGCACTCTTAATTGCCTCTAAAAACTTCTATTCAATATTCTAAATGGGGTTGTTCGAAATTTATAAAGTTGAATGGTTGTGTTTTATTTCTTTTTGATTATAGTGGGGACCACATAAGCGTGTTAGGTCCAAATGTAGTGGTTTTAATCAATTCATTGCGGTAAACAATACTGCATTAGCTGCAGGAACATCAAATGCCCCTTTATTTTAGTTGAAACTTGTTTAACTTTTTAAAATTGAGTTTAGTCCCCATCACTAAAAAGACTGTAAACACCACACCAACAAGCCAGGGTTCTTGTGGGAGCGCTGTGAGCCAAGCACTATTTCGTGTAATTAAAACAAAAAAGATATCTCTAGTTCATTATCTTATTATTAAAACAAAAATTAGTTAAAAAAAAACAATCTTCTATTCAATGCACTTTAATGGAGCTAATGTGTAGCCCCTCTGACCTATGCACATGGAATTGGTGACTAGTTTGCTTTATATTTTATTTGGAAAATGGAATTATTATTGTCGAAACATTTGTTGGAGTTTTTAAACTAAAAACTGTTTGAACTTTTTTTTTACCAATTTCAAAACCTCTTAGCTTCGCTCACAGAATTTGTAACTTTTAGTTTGTTTTAGAATTATTATATGAAGAGTATGTTTTTAACCTGAAAGCTCTATTTAGGTTTTTTTTTTTTAAACTCAATCAATCTGTAGGTAATTTTCAATTTAAAGCCTTTAAAGGGGGGATAAAAATACCAAAGCTATCCATTAACATATTGTAAACATAATCTCCCTTACATCTATATATTGTTTAAGAAGTGGTGTATTTTATTAAAAAAAATAATTTAAAAAAACTAAATGTTTTGTTTTTAAACAACAAAAAGTAGACGTTGAGCCTAAGTTTAGCAAGCCACAGGGCATGGTGAAATATGATTTTACTTTTCTCTTTTTGTTTTTGAGATCTAAGTGTAACAGAAGAACAGTGTGTAATTAAACCTAATATCGGCTTTTTTTTCCCTCTTATGGGCGCAAGAAATTTACAGACCTTCTTACAGACAGAAGATTGTTAACGTCATATGCCTGTAAATCCGTCAATTAGTTATGTAATTTATTTAGGTACTTTAACAAGTTATTTATTTAGTGGGCTTGTATGGAAAAATCGTTCGATGTTTTTAAAAAAAGCCCTCAATCGGATGCCTATATATAGCATATGAAAAAGTTAGTGTCTTTCCGAGTATACTATTTCATTTAAATGTGTATTTTGTATTTATAAATAATGGTTAAATATTTTTTTAGAGTATTGTTGCTATTTTGATTTTTTGTCTCCAAGTTTATGTTACTCTAGTCAAATTAAAATCCTTATTTGTTTTAAATCATACGTCTATATTTTATTTTTTTAAATAGGTTACATTTCATTATGCTAAATTTTAAGACCACCATTACCTTGTTAAATAAGAAAGCATTTTTGTTGAGTTATACTTATATTTGTTTGAATACATTAATTCATAAACGCGAAACAGAATTGCTACTGGGCATGAAAGCTGTATGTTTTGGCCTCGCTTGTTCACTTAATACGTGATCCCTGATTACAATGAATATTGATTTATAAATATTTTTGTTGACCCTGTATGCACAATAGTAGGTATATAGAATTGAAAAGATATGTTAATAGAAAGCACACTATATGAATGTATTACAAAGAGAAAAAAAAGACCGACGAAGTCAACATGCAAATTTGTGACATCATGTTTGACATTATGATTTAAATTATTTTTGGTATTATCACATGGTGAGAATATTTCTAGCACATTTCATTTATTCATAGTGTCATTTCCTCAATATATAACTTTACCGATTAAAGCTGACTTTGTACTATAATGCTTCTTTAACCGGTGACTCGAGACTAACGTAACCTTAGTAGACAAAAGACCAACACCTGACGTTCATAATAGGACTGTGTTCAGGCGTTCACATAAAGATACATAACAAGATATAATACTGGGTGTTCACGAATAAGACAGAATCCTATACTATTAAGCGAGAAATTCTTGTATATAATATATATATATATATATATATATATATATATATATATATTTTGTTATAAACATGTTGGTGGCACAGACGGGGGAGTAGCGGTGTGTGTGTAGTCAGCCAACACAAATCGCCCCAGGCCAGACGAGCGGTCAAGCGTGACGAGTTACTACGATCAGCCGCGACGCGGTTCGACAAGAACATTCTTGTAAGTTCAGCGGCGTGAACAAAGCTCAGGAGCGACACGAGGATTATAGTCATCTGACCACCTAGAAACGTCGAGGGGCGTTCTGTCCGGTTCGAGAAGGTTAGCAGGGACCCTATATAAAGAACGAAGGCATCAGAGGCCGAGAGACAACTTCCCGATCTACAGTTCGTTACGAAGGCTCAGTACAAGTTCGAGACGAGACAGAGAGACCAGTGCAAGAGTTGATACGGCGATACGGTGTTAGACAGAGAGCTATTTGTACAGTCTTATGTTACGTGCTGCCAGTTGTACAATATTGGCTGTTATTTATTGACATTAAACTTGTACGTTACTTTGGAGCTCGGAGTTGTCAAGTTCTTTCACTTGGTGGTGTATGGTGCAGTTTGCAGAGAGCTTGGATAGTGAGATTCGTAACAATATCTTTGATTTCGAAAACGGCTCTAACGATTTTCTTTAAAATTTCAACGTATCTGCATATTAATGAGAAAAAAGTTCTCACCTCATTGGCCACATCGAGAAAACTCGAGTTCGACCGTTATTTCGATATATAAAATGTCTCGTTTTAAAATTTTGGCTGGATTAATTTATGAATGAAAGTTTTCCATGACGTCAACGGGAAAAACGCTGCTTACGTCACTAAGCTTACCGTAGTACACTAAAATATTTCTTTGCAAACAAGAACGCGTTTAGATATATGAATGAAGGGATGTGTAAAACTAAAAGCAAACCACGGGTTGTAGCACCACTGGGATGGATGGATGGCAAAAGCCGGTATGAACTTCTTATTGTCCGACAGTCAGGCTGGGCAGGACATTTATGTAACAGAGCAAGGCTCGGCCACCTGATATTTAATTTAATATGTGTTAAAATGTAACCATTTCCATGCCATAAATGTACATGAATATTACAAAGTAAGAAAATGTTAATAATAATCTCTCTTTTTTCTCAATTTCCCAGACTATATCTCTTTATATATGTTTCACTCCTTCTCTTACTTTTAACTTTGTGCGTGTCTCTTTGCCTTTCTCTCTATTTCTCTATATTTGTTTCTTTCTTCTCTTCGCGGCTATGTATGTAAATCTCTTTCTCTTTAATACTATTATTCTGTTACTATTTATGTTTCTGTCTCTCTCTTTCTCTTTCCTCTTTCTTTCTCCATGTGTGCCCTCTGACTCTCTTTATATCTCTATCTCTATGTCTCTTTTTCCTTGTCTCTATTTTATTTGAAAAAAAAATGTTGCAAAATTATTGCCTCGTCCGAGGTGTGAGAAAAATAACGTGCACATTTTTTTACTACATAGACAGACAGACCGACAAACACAGTGAGTTGACACCTTTTAAAAAAAAAGGTTTTAAAAATGCTTATTAGCCATATATCAAAGCAATCTAAAATTAGAAACCAAACTATTTCTGTATCTCTAAATGCCAACCCAATATCGTATTCAGCCCCCCAAAAATAAAATCCACGTTTAGTTTTATAATCCTGATTATCTGTTTGTTTCGCTCACTCAACACCTATTAATCTTAGTTAGTTGGTTTGATCTCTAAAGAGTCATTCCTACGAAACTGGTGTAGGCGTATAAAATTAGTATTACTCATTAAACAAGTATTACTTATTTAATTAGTATTACTTAATAAATTAGTATAAGTTATAAAATTAGTATTAGTTATAAATTTTTTTATAACTTATTACATTTCTATTACTTATTAAATTAGTATTAATTATTTTATTAGTACTACGAATGTCTTAAGCCCACATAACCAAGCCATACAACGATTTGTACTCACGGCTACACTAGAAAGACGTACATAGCCTCATTTGCCCTATAGTGCCCAAACTGGTCACCCAAACTTCTTGCTTTAAATATGTCTAGAAGTGCATTATAGTTTACTGAAGTTGCTTGTGCTCCATCGTGGATATACCTAGCAAGTCTGCACTACAAATAACAATGTCTTTGCGAACGGTATGGACAGTATATAGAGAGGGACTTATTATAGTCCGACGGTTACCCAGCGCAGGGCACGTGTCCGGTATGAGGGACGAATGTAGGTCAAATACAGTCTTAGGGTTAGGGTTTTGGCAGTGGCGTAGCTACCAATTTGCGGGTGGTGCGGGCCGCACAGGGCACCAAGTGGAGAGGGGCACCAAAATTCCACCAGTGTGTATTAATTTCAGTAAAAACGACTAATTGTATGTACACGAACAAAGATTTGTTTTTGTATTTGAACTAACGATTTACAGACTAGTCATGTCGCTAATTTGTTTCATCTTCTTGACTATTTCTTCAATACAATGTAAGCTATAGAACAGTTTGAATCTAATTTACTAGATTTATTTCGGATACATGTGGTCACTACACTGATCAATGCTCTGTAATATAAAGAAGAAGAAGATAGGCCAATCTTTTTTTACTTCATTGTTTAGTCCACTGGTTTAATCTAGATATAGAGTTTACAAATATATCGACACAAAGGACAAGCATGCTGCTGGAATCGATGAGATGATTCTAGAGAAACTGCGTTCAGATGGCTTAGACATAATGGACTGCAGGGGTCAAGTCTATGATAATGCTGCGGCCATGAAAGGTCAAAACTACGGTGTCCAAAAACGTATTCTAGAAGTCAATCCCAAAACACTATTCATTGCATGCTCAAACCATTCTATTAATGTAGCAGGAATTCGAGCAGCTGAAGCTGAAGTCCATTGGGTAAAATTTTTTGGTACACTGGACCGTTTACACGCCTTTTTCTCAACTTCAACATACCGCTGGGATATCCTCATCAAAATAACCGGAACTAGCAGTAAACGTTTTGATGAGACCCGCTGAAGCGCCAGAAGAGAAGCCGTCAAGAAGGTTAGGGATAAATTTTCTAAAATTATAGAAACTCTGGAGACATTAACTAGCAGAGATGAAAATTCATTGACTAGATCTAAAGCAGGTGGATTATTAGTTGCTATTCAGTCTTTTAATTTTCTCACTTATCTTGGATTTCGGGCTCCTGTATTAACTGAAATTAATGATGCGCAAGTCTAGCCTCTAAAACAAGGATTGCCTATTCGAGACTGCTCACTCAAACTAAAAACTAATATTATAGACATTTTAAAGTACTAATCGAGATGACATCGCTGAAGCCAGCATTATCTTTGCCGAAAGCGTGTGCCCAGATCTGAGAATCAGTACAGAACCTCAAAAACGTATTGGCCATAAGAAAAAGATGCCTCGTGAGAAAAGTGACGACTCTGTACTTACACACAAAGAAGAGCTACGAAGGGAAATTTATTCTACCTTGGGCAGGATTGTTCAATAAATAATCACCCGATTCGAGCAACTTCATTATGTAGCAGATAGATATGAGTTTTAGTCGCCTTCCCAGCTATAAAATCCTCAGGTGGAAATCAATCTCAATAGTATTGCTAGCGACATTGATAAAAACTAATTTCTGCTCGAGCGAAAGAGGCTTCAACGGTTTGTCACAGTTTTATCAAAAGCCTTCAAACTTCCAAAACAAGGAACTGTTGAGCTCTTGAATTTTATACAAAAATATCAGCTAGATGATTCAGTCCCGAATATCGTCATCATGATTCGCATATATTTTACTATTTAGGTAAGCGTCTCTACATGCGAGAGAAGTTTTTCCAAACTTAAACTGATCAAAGATTACTTGCGATCAACGATGACAAATTTACGACTCACTAATTTGGCCATTTCGTCCATTGAACAAGAGCTGGTGGAAAAAAATTGATTTTGATAAAATTATTGATACTTTTGCCAGCAAGAAATCGCGTAAAATTCACTTGTAGTATTTTTATGTAAAAGGTGTTTTTTTTTTTTTTTTTGAAGTAACAATATGTGATTAATGAGTACATATTATTTTAAACAAAAAAGTAAGGTTTTGCAATGTTATTATTTAGTTAGTTTTTTTT
>JADKLZ010000130.1:4960269-4977852 GCA_021533235.1 Biomphalaria straminea | reverse complement strand
GGGGGGGGGGGGGGCATCAAGATGAGGTACCGCACCAGGCATCATATACTCTAGCTACGCCACTGGGTTTTGGTGAGGTAAAAGGTGGTCATCGTAACATAGGTGCCCAACGGAAACTTTTAAAGATCAGCTTAGGTGCCAACTTGCCTAAGATGACATAGAAGAGAGCACCTGTTTACATTCGACCAGAGGCGTAGCTAGAAATTTTCCATCGTTTGGGGGCACCGGGGTTTTGACCTTTTGGGGGGTTACGCCCTACATTTTGCGTAATATTTAATTTTTAATGTAAAAAAACCCCACTCATTTGGGGGCCCTCCTCAAGTTGGAACCGGGGGGATTTTCAAAATCTCATCCTCCTCCCCCCACTCTAGCTACGCCACTGCATGCGACGTCATAACTAGACTGCTGGAGGTGACTCAAAAAGGTAGCGGAATACAAATTCGAGAGTCAAAGAAAATCAACTGCCGAGGACAGTGGTTATGCTTTGTGTGGAAAAATATGTAGGTTAGAGATGGGGCTGTGCAGCCAATGGAAATGCCGCATTCCTCATTAATTTTCGGACTCGAAGAAAATCCTTATTATTATTTCAATAGTTCACATCTACGTTCTTGTAACCCGCCTAACTCCGCATTACTGAATTATAAGTTTGTGTTACGACATTGAATGTCGTACGATGTTTATATATTTTTTTCTTAGATTGTTGACAACAATGCTATTAGAATGCAAATGTATATTGTGTCTCTCTAAAGTCCCACTGACAATATAACTCGTGGTACTGAGTTCCTGGCAAGTTTTTACAGAAAACTTTATTCTTGTCTTACCGGATTACTTTTTTTTTTGCTTTATGCCAGATTGTTGTTGATCTGCTTTCTCGTTGTCATAGAATCGTCTTCAGGCTTTGATATTGCGTCACCTCTCTGTCAGTATATAATGTTGAACTCTAATATCTTCGTCATTATTAGAAATAAAAACTGGTCGTTTTTTGTGATGTTTCTGCGAATGTAATTGTTGATGACAAAAAGGTAAACTAAAACAAAATTTATAAAAACTTACTTAGCGTCAATTTCTTCTTTATTTCAAAAGATAAAACTTTAAATTTATAAAAACTGAAATTCAATAAACAAAAAAATAACTTTTTAGGATGCTAATATAACAACATAATTCTAAAACACAAACCATAAGAACTTTATTTTAAATCTATATATTATTTCTCAAAGTAAGAGGTCAAACGTGCAACACCATGCAACAAGTAAAGAGGTCATTTCTATTTTTAGCTCCATTAATAATTTTTTTAACGCATTCGCTTTACTTATTTTATAATGCGAAAAATTAGAACCATATTTAAAACTCGAATTATTTATGTATTTAATAGTCAAAGAAAAAGTTTTCTAGAGCGCAAATACGCTATAATTCTTTAGAAAAAAATCCATTGACTTGCAAAAGACCTTTAATACGAGTATTTGTGAACAATTGTTGTGGAAAAAAAAAAAGCATTAGCAAGGTTAGAGAGACAAGTGGAGTTTTGTTCTTCGACTTTTTAAAAATTATATTTTATCTTTTCAGTCTGTAGTGTGCTATTGTGTTTGTAATTGAAGATTGTGTTCAACCATATGCCAAAGACTTATTTCCCTTACAGCTTGATGGTTAACAGCGTTATAAATGACTATATTTTGTTAAAAATATGTTTGATTTCTTTTAAAGCAATAGCTTAACAGACAAATAATTATAGGGATGTTAAATCGACAGGAGGGCGCGGGGAATCTGTTGTAAGTAATAAAATGGCTTAATTTAATAATTTTTACACTTTAAATTAGAGCGGGTCCTATAAAATTGCGGGTCCTATGAAATGCGGGCCCCACTGCGGTCGCCGGCCCTGGTAAATAGCGGCGTATGCTATGCCGCCGGCCAACTAGTATGTAATATTTTATACCAAATGTGTCCTATGTGCTAATGCTATTAAAGTAAGAACTTCATAGAGCTTGGTGAGTTGAGTGTGAAATCTGAACACGGATCTCAAAACGGTTGATATAATTTTCTCAAAAAAATTAACAGTTGATGTTTATCGCTGAAAAAAAAAGCTCATTTACTACCCAGAGACAACTCTAGTTTGATCGTAATAATGTTTCATTTTAAAAATATATAAATGTTAAAAGTGTCTAATTTTTTTTTTCAGTCACCTCATTTTTTCCTGGCTTACTAGTAAGTTCTTTTTTTTTTGTTAGAATTTTTTAAAAACATTTTCTTCAGTTGTTCAGCAATGCAGTAATGGTTGTTAGTTATGTTGGTCTTTTAGTGGTAGTAGAGTCTGTCTGAGGTGGATTAGTATGAGGCTTTCAATAAGGATATAATTTATTGTTTTATCATCATCATCAAACACCATTTGTGTGATGGCTTGAGAAGCTCCAAGACTAAGAATAAGACTGCATTATTAATCTTTATAGATATTTGTTGTGATTACAAGGACTATTTTATCATTTACAGACAACACAACAGAAACATTCACATAAATAGAACACAGACGACATAAAGAGTTCATTCAACGACTACACAAAGACATCTTCGTCCTTTTCATTCTCCTGATCAGAGGGTGGCGTTGATATAGTATTACCAAGTTAGGTACGAACACGTTTTTTTGTACCACTCTGTTCTTGTTTTGATTGACAGTAGTCGCTCACTTCGCCACGACTTGACATAGTTATGATGGAGCGGGTGGTTCTTGTCTTCCAAATTGAAGGGCGTAATTATTTTTTATTTTGAAAGTAATATAAATGTTCTGTCGACTTTTTCGTAGACTTGTCTTTTTCAAAAAAGTTCCTTTAAACATGGTAATGGTGTGCGTGTGATTTGTGATGCCCTTTTTTATACTGTTTTCTAGGCGACGAAACAATTTAGATTAGTTATTCCGTATGTTAGCAGATTTTTGCTTAATCCCGATTAAAAATTTTCAAGGTTCTTCATCTTTATATTGTCTTTATTTTTTTTTCTTGTTTAAACATATACATTATATTTTAGAATTGATATGTGTATGTATTATGATAGCAATTTTAATTTTTTTATTTTTAGCTTATAAAACAATGTTTCCCCAAACGTGTTCTTTATTGGAATACCTTACACATTTAGCGAATCACTTTGCTTATTTTTTTTAGTGAGATTCATTCACGTGTTGGCCTACTTGTGAATCTTCCAGTAGTTCATTAAACATTTATACAAACCTTAAAGAACACTAAGTGTTCTATGGAACACAGTTTCTGAAACATTAATTTATAAGTTAAAGTTGAGCTCATAATTTTTAAAACGTGTTTAATTATTAAACAGGTTCAAAAGCAGAAAGCAGAAATGACCTTGACACTTCTCGATGTGTTTATTTCGCTCACGTTTATCTCACTTCTGCTTCAAGTATATGGGCAAGAACCTGGTGAGACAAAACTAATGCTTTATTGTACATATTTATCATACATATTGTACATATTTATCATTGTTTAATTTTTGTTGATTGTTTTATTTTATGCAATTGAGAAATATAAAATAATCATAAAGTTTGTATAAATTGCTCCGCCTGCCTGCGAAAATCAATGCAATCAATAAGTAGTGCTTGTCTCAATCCTTCTATATGGATTTGAGACATGAGTGTTACAAAGAGAGCAATAAAAACTACTTAAGCTTCATCACAAACATAGAGTAGCAAGAACGCATTTAAAAAATGTCCTTGTAATCGCCGGTATGGACAGTAGAGAGGGACTACTTTTGGTCCGACAGATACGCTGGTCAAGGAACTTACCAAGTATGACGGACAAACGAATGCCGATAGCAGTCTTTTTTTGGGTGAGATAAAAAAAGGTCGAGAATTATAGAGGTGCTCCATGAAATTATTTTAAAGACAATGCCTAGGCACTAACTGGCTTTAGCTAACATAGAATAAAACAACTGTATGCAGGCGGCTTTAAAACCAGACAGCTGGATGTCACTTACAAAGGGCGCGGGATACACATTTGAGACCAGAAGAGAATTTGATGTCATGGACAGACATAGATCGCGCCTAAGCTGCTCTTTAAAGCAAGACTGTCCTTAGTTGCTCTAAGAAGGAAGTAAACGATTTTTTTAAAGTCTGATTTGGCATCGCTCAGTTAGATGATTTTACTGTTTGTTGTATAAGGATAGTTTATTAGTGTAGTGTACACATTTACACAGATGCATAATTAAATATACACATACGTCAATAAAGAATTTATACTTATACATAAACAGTTAGTTTATTATTAGACTATTTTTTATTTTTCTCTTTTATTTGGCAAATATTTATGGGTTAACATGTTACTATCAAATAGCTACAACTACCACATCTACACCTGAACCACCAGAAACAACTACCACATCTACACCTGAACCACCAGCAACAACTACCACTTCTACACCTGAAGTACCAGCGACAACAACCACTTCTACAACTGAGGCACCAACAACTACTCTAGCTACTACTATGAGTACTATCAACAGCACACATTCTCACATTGTTAATACACTTGAAACCACTACAAAATGTAGCGGTATGATTGTAAAAGCTTTGCCAATTCTTTTAGCATTAAATCTTGTTATATTTGTAATGTAAATTTCACCTTGATTTTTTCAACTTTACTGCTTATGTTTGAGTTCATTAAATTCTAACTTTATTGTTCAAGATTTCTATTTTGATTTATCAAATTCTCTCTTGAGGGCGATAAGGAGTGGAGCCTGGATTTCTTACATCAGGGCTCTGTTTAAATCTCGTTAAAGATTCGGATTTTGCATGAGGGAATTTGTAATGCACCCATAAATTTAACAATAATAGGTGACGGTATTTGATAAAAGCTGATGTATAATCGACGGTTAATGGTAGTTTTTGAGACATGACTCTGTTGTTGATCGTTGACCTTATAATCAGTTAAGTTTTACATCATTTGCCCTACAGATCAATAGCACTCGATGCGATTTAACGATTTTTTTTAAACCTTAACTCGAGTCTTCTAACTCCTTTAAAAAAATTCTTCCAAAAATGCTAAATTGATTGTCTTAGATATTGGTACTTAAATTTATTAACATTTGGTTAAATAGTATAGATACAAAAAAGTTATCTTTATTCATTTCAAATTAGTCAACTGCTTTAGATAGCAATTACTTTTTGCATTATAATGTATGTGATTTCTAGTTTAAGAAAATAAGAAAAATCTACTCCTGACAATATAGAGTTGTTTTTTTCTAAATATTATTTATTACGATAATAGTATTTACAACATAATTAGTTTTGCAGAAATAATAATATTTATCCAAAATGTATTCTTGCAATATTTTATGTATAGCTGTGTAAAAGTCTCGTTCACAAATCATAATTTGATATCATGGCCTTTGAAAGCACAAAAATGTTTACAAATATATACATTTTTTTTTCACTTCAATTTGATCCGATTGTTTTATATTTATTTCGTAAAAATTGATTGTTGATTTTGACTTATTGTAACATATATTTTTTTTGTATTTCAATAATACAAATTAAAAATATTACATATACATATTAAAAAGATAAAATTGTTATAACAATTATTGCATACAAACTTTCTATTAGCTTTTCCTAAAAAGCCTGTTTTATTAGCAGATGCAACGAGAACTTTTTGGAAGCCTGAAGAAGAATAAGAAAGAAAGAAATTTATAAAATTATCTTTTAAAACTATAACATTTTGCTATACTTTACTCTGTATTAAATATTAAGCTTTCTATTGTTCAGCGTTACCGCGGTGTCGATTGAAAAACAAACCCAACTGGAGGTTACACTGATAACACCGGCGATATGCCGAACAATCAATACAGGTAGTCGACTCTGGTATTGAACATCCAACACGTTTAACTCTTTCTATCCGTAATTATTTATCACATTCTGATGGAATCAACGTTGGTATCGTCAGTCAGGAGAGAAAGAGTTAATAATCATGAAGGTAATCGTGGAATGTCATCTACTTCTAGCCGGTTAGAAAATACTTGTTATTTCTACCTTGTTATACAAAATGTTTTGTGTATGTTGTCTTTTATTTTGGGTAAAATAATTAAAATATTTGAAAAAGCTTTTTGTTACTTCATCGTTTATTAAAGTTTTGTAATTTTAATTAGGGAATCTCCATATCCGAATATGTCACAAGATTATATCATCAAGATCATCAAATCAAATCAAAATAATAAAACACGTGACGGATACAAAAATCGATTTCTCACATAACATAAGTTTGAACCATAGACGTATATATTATATCTAGAAAGGGACATGGAGACTTTTTAACACTAAAAAAATGTCGTCAAAATGTTTTAGAAAGTTGGATCAAGGCGTTGTTTTGTAAAGTAGTCAAAAGGAGTAATGTCTTTTTTTTTCAATCCTAACCTATGTAACACATAATTTAATATTTAGATCTAGATCTAGTAATTAAACATAACAATAATAGTACTCTCGTCTCATCTATATATTATTTCTCAAAGAATTAGGTCAGACAACAACAACAACAACGAGTAATCTATTTTTAGCTCCATTAATCATTTTTTTAACGCATTGGCTTTACTTATTTTATAATGCGAAAAATTAGAACCATATTTAAAACTCGAATTATTTATGTATTTAATAGTCAAAGAGAAAGTTTTCTAGAGCGCAAATGCTCTATAATTCTTTAGATAAAAAAAATCCATTGACTTGCAAAAGACCTTTAATACGAGTATTTGTGAACAATTGTGGTGGAAAAAAAAAAGCATTAGCAAGGTTAGAGAGACAAGTGGAGTTTTGTTCTTCGACTTTTTAAAAATTATATTTTATCTTTTCAGTCTGTAGTGTGCTATTGTGTTTGTAATTGCAGATTGTGTTCAACCATATGCCAAAGACTTATTTCCCTTACAGCTTGATGGTTAACAGCGTTATAAATGACTATATTTTGTTAAAAATGTGTTTGATTTCTTTTAAAGCAATAGCTTATATTATTAACAGACAAATAATTATAGGGATGTTAAATCGACTGGATGGCGCGGGGAATCTGTTGTAAGTAATAAAATGGCTTAATTTAATAATTTTTGCACTTTAAATTAGAGCGGGTCCTATAAAATTGCGGGTCCTATGAAATGCGGGCCCCACTGCGGTCGCCGGCCCTGGTAAATAGCGGCATATGCTATGCCGCCGGTCAACTAGTAATTATTATTTTGCAATTTTTAGATATTTAATTTAGAAAGATCTAAGTAATCAATCTATTTAAATTTACAGAATATGATTAAAATCAACATTATTTTGATCTAGGATTTTTGAATCATTATCTCAATGGAAACAAACAGGAAATGGCTTTTGCCATTTTTATAGCCTATCAATGACAGAGGAACTAGCTGATTTGGTGATAAGGCATATGATATGCAAAAAAAACAACAGAAAAACAAATTATAAGTAATAGCCAGCATGGCTTTAAAAAGGTTATCTGAATTTGGAATGAAAGACTGACTATAACAGCTTCAAATACCTGAAAGCTATCGCTTCAGATAAGGAGACAAACCACAACTACTTACCCAAATTCCACAGTCTACAGCAGCCCTTTGTGAAGGACCTCGTGTATGACGTGTGTTTGGCTTGTTTAACGTCTAGGGAATGATTATTTTTAAATTGTCAAACACTTGTATCGGGAGCAGACACGCAATGAGAGAAACAATGAAACAAAGATGACAAATGATGACTAAATAAAAGAATATTTATTTACATGCATATTTACATAGATGAATAAAAGGGGGGGGGGGGTTTGCATGCATCTCTTATCAATACTATATTGGGCAGCTGTTTGAGACAAATATCCTTACAAAATCTAAAAAGATTCTAGAAATAAGAAATCACCCTTTGGGTCAGGATTTTGTGATTTTACCATCACAAAAGAGATACAAGACACCGATAGCAAAGACAAACAGACACAAAAACTCTTTTGTTCCTCTGACAATCAAATCATTAAACAGAAACAATCTAATGTAAACTTTTGACATGTACATTGTGAGTGAGTCTGGTGTGAATGAACATTTTGTTTCTCTTTATAATTATAAATGTTTTGTTTGGTATAATGCACAAATTGTAAGACAAATTTCCTTATGGACAATAAAGACTATAATTATTACTATTATTATTTAATCATCACTCTTGCTCTTTATAAGAGAGTACGTGTCACTTTCGTCCTCATAACTTAGCTTGTTGTCCTGCGGGTCGCAGCTGGCTGTGTCCTGGCCGGAGGTCTTGAGCTGGAGGTGCGCTCTAGTGGGTAGAGGGACGCCGATGATACAGTCGTTGTGAAGTCTCAATCCAAAGTTCTGTTATCTGTAGTGGGCACAATAGGGGGGTGGTCGGCTTTCGTGACTACAATGAGTACTGCGGATAGAGCTGATCTGCCGTGGGCAGTATAGTTAGCAGGGTATGTCCAGTGAGTTGCGGAGGTTTGGCGAAGCTATGACGTCTTGTCCAAACACGTAGTAGTAACTAATAGGTTGACAGGTGGGCTGTTAAATAGGTAGAGCCGATAGCGCCAAGTGGGTTGACAAGTAGTGACCTATAGCGCTAAATAACACTAAATAGATAGGCGATACTTGTAGTGGATCTAAATAGGCAGTTGAATGTAGGCAAATAGGCAAATGATCCGATAAATAGGTAAGTTCGCAGAGTATTCCAATTTGGCAGACACCTGAGGGAGGCACCAGGTATTCCTCTAAGAGTGAGAATAAATGATTAGTCAAGACTCGAATGTCAACGAGAAATTGGAATGAGTGAGGGTCTGATTCAACTGCTCAACCTCATAAATGTCCGGAAGAGACATAAAAAAATAATGTAGTATCGTATACAAGAGACACAAAGCATTAACAATGATCGAAATCACCACGATTGCTTTGTTGTTCCCTTCAGTTATACGCAGTTTATGCGTATTAAAGAACAGCTGGAGATGATATTCTGTTATTGTGTCGTGGTACAATAACCTGGCTCTACAGAAAACGATGAAAGCAGGGGGCCGTGTGCAGTAAAATGGTGTGCAGGGTCCGTGTGCAGGAGCAAGCAGCTACCTGGCTGAAATTAAAAAGTGCAGTAATGTACTCTTTTGTCAAATTTCAAAAATTCAACACAAAAAAAAGAACAATAGTGCTATTTACGGATTCCTTATAAAGCTTTCAAACCATGGATGGTCGGAAATGAAAAGGTTTTTTTAATTTTTTTAAAGTTCAAATTTCTTTTAAAAAAACCGTTAGCTTAATATTCATGTTTTATTTGTCAAACAAAGTTATCCAATACATTACTCATAAAAACAAGAAGCTCTATCAACTTTGCTAACCAATCATGTGAGAAATCATTTGTGTAGCTTGAGGGAAGAAAAGTAAATAAAAATCCCCAAACACAACTTGAAAGGGGGCCGCAAATGACTGTTCGATTTTTTTATATTAAATATTCCGCAAAAGAGGATTAATAATTTTATTAGTTACAAACTAAAAATTCAATTAAATTTCTAAAAACTTTTCAACATGTGATTGGGGTTCTGGTCAAGTGATATTTACAACTTTATAACAAAAATTATCAATATCGAATTTAATGAAGGAAATATATTTTGATGGAACGGCTACTTTTTTTCTTTTTTTAAAGCTCAAAATCTAATTGTTAAAAATATTTCATGCACGCAGTATTTTAAGAGCAAAAAACATACTTAGTATGCAATATAAATGAGACCTACTTTATGACAATTAATAATGTTATAAATAGCATTGTATTTCACGTTTCATCATATTACAAAAACATTCAGTATATAATATCTAAGTTACCAACTCATAACAGAAAAGTTGCAGTTGCGTAGAAAATCGGCTTTACTAGGCAAACGTTGAGAGATCAAAACATGGAATTTGTATATTTTGACCGCTGGGGCACTACATAAGATCTGTCCTTTAACTTTGATATAATTTCATTCAGATGTTCTTTCTGAAAATATTTAAACTTGCCTGTGTAGACCACTTCGGGGGCCGATTTTAAGTTTGTGTTTCCACACAAACTGTCTTTATAACCTTACTTTTTTAATTTTGCTTGTTTGAATAATTTAAATTCATAAACACGAAACGGAATTGATACTGACAATGCAAGTTTTATGTTTCAAGTACACCTGTTGTTAATACATGATCTTATATTACAATGAATATTAATTTATACTTAATTTTCTTTACACTGAATGCACTATTGCACGCATACAGAATACAAAAATATATTTTAATAGAATAGAAAGTACAATATATGTATTTAATACAAAGTCAACATGAAAATGTGTGACATTATGATTGAATTTATTTTAGGCATTATTACATGATAAGAGTAGTTCTAGTGCACTTAATTTATACGTAGTATCATTTCCTCAATAAAGCCGAGATTGTATTATAATGATACTTTAACCGGTGACTTACGGCTAGAGTAACCCGACTCTAGTAGACAACATGCCAACCCTGATGTTCTAGCAGCTGGGAAAAAGCAGCACTGGATAGATCCACATGAAGAGAGCATAAGAGAAAGGTCTCGAATTGCAGATGCCATACACAACAGAGGCAGAAAGAAAGCTGAAAATGCAGCTGTGCCTGGTGATTTTATATGCCCAACCTGAAACCGCAGCTGTGTATCAAGGCTTGGCCTCTTTAGCCACACAAGAAGTTGCAAAGGGAAAAGATCGTCTCTCGAGACGTAAAATGCCATATCTATCTATATATATATATATCTATCTATATATCAAGACGTCCGGGGACAAGTTTGGGTGCAGTGGATGACCAGAGACTTCCTGCGTGTCTTGTCCTGCTCTTCAGTGCTCCACAGCACTGTGCTGGTAATTGCCTTTCTGTCCGATTAGCCGAGTTTTGTCACGTTTTGCACAGGCTGCCAAGTCCAGACTTCACATGCTAGGTTTGACAAAAACCTCAGTGTACTGAGTGCCATGGACAAGTCAGATACCCTCTACCTGGTTTAGCCGGCCAGTCAAAGCCGTTTTTGTGGTGTGGCCGCTGCACATGCCTCGGCTTCTGGGAGCCAAATAAGAGAGTTGAGTACCGAGAGGGGACCAAAAGTGGGCCAAACCACCATCAAAAGAGAGTATGACTGCCTGTCCACTAAAGGTGCTACCCCTCCTAGATACCCCAAACACCCAAATATATAATATATATAAATAACTATATATAAATATATATATAAATAAATATATATATATATATATATATATATATATATATATATATATATATATAAATATATGTATGTTATTAGTATGCACATTAAAATTATGTCTTTTCAAACGTTCCACTGGCACTACAGTTCCAAGTAGTGAGTTTCTGGCAAATATCCAAACTAATATGTGTTCTAGTTTTACAAGATTATTCTTAATTTTGGCTTTACGCCCGATTTTTGTTGATCTGCTTGTTAGTCGTCATGGCATCCACTTAGGGATTTGATATTGAGTCACCTCTTTGTCAGTATATAATGATTTCCCTTGTCTGCGACTTTGTTTGAAAGTAAAGCTTGTGTCGTCTTTGTCATGGTAAAGGGAAGTAACTGTTGTGACAAAAAGGTAAAAAAAAAAAAACAACTAATCTCTAAAAATCAATTAATGCACATTTATTCTTTATTTTATTACATACAATTATAGATTGATTAAAAACTAAAATACAGTAAACAAATAACTTTAGCACTATGCAAATATATGACCATAATTCTAATATGCTAACAATAAATTACAATTCTTTATTGCCTTTATATGTGAAAGATAGCGTTGTTAGTATGTAATAATATTAAGCCCTTCCAGGTGATTAATTATTCCTGCTAATGCGAATGTCTCAAGAGTTCACTGATTGCACAACAGATATTAGGAAACACTAGATAACACACTTATCAGTAGACACTATACACATTTAATAACATTAAATAATAAATAGTCAATCCAGGCTAAAAGGTTCAGTGAACAATTGAAAAATTTAATATGAGTTCCAGATTAAATCATGTTTTAAATTATTAATCCAAAGTTCGCAATTATCCCACGATTACATTTAATACCAGACTCCTGCTTTTATAAACATTCAATGTATGTCGTACATCTCTGAGGACCAAAAATTAACTAGCTTACGACCTGCGTGGCCAGTTTCAGAAGCGATCCGTTTCCCTGGTGCAAAATGGCACGCTTCTTTTGTGCGACTACTGCTCACCTCATGTCACAGTGATTCTCAAACGATGCTGTGGTAAATATGAAATGGCTTTATTTTAAATATCAATGTATACAATAATTTCCCATGTGCTATTGCATGGTGTGAAATATAATAATTAAACTCTGTGATAACTCATATTCGCTTCAATAAGCCCATTGCATTTCAAGAATGGAATTTTTTTTTAAATTACAGTATTGAATATCTTTTTTTTTAAAATCTACTTGATATTGATTTTTATTTGCTGTCGGCTACTCATTTCGCCCTCCATGGCCGGTCATAATAATTGCGGGGCCCTATGCAAAACTGAATGCGTGGGGCCTAGTTTGTGTGGGAATAAGTATAATAAGTGAAAATTTAGATTTTGTACTTTAAAAAATTGGACTTTGAATTTTATTCATTCGTTACTAAGTACAAAATTGCTTTCAAATTAACTTTACATTACGAACCTTGAAACATATGGCATATTTATATGCCAGTGATTATAAAAGAAATTAAAGTAATGGAACTTCCTAAAACGTAAAAATTTGCCCAATATTTACATTTTAATACTTGAAAGCTGACATTGCCTTTTTTTATCGCGCGTACGATTGGCGTTTGAATGACACTCGCAAATGACAATTCTGTCTATTTTTCAGGAAATTTTTAAAAACTCAGGAGATTTACAGGAATTTCTCTTATATATTTTGCAATTTAGTAATTACACCTAGATTTAGCGCGGGGCGTATGAAAGCCCTCGTCAATTGCAACCTAATAGGTTGCAGTGGCCTAAGACCACCCCTGCTACCTTGTAACTTGACGTTTGCATCAGTCATTGGTGTCAATGTCGGTTTTCATTTCACTTGGAAAAAACGTTGGTACCTTAAACATTTAAAACAATTTTTTAAAAATAGATATGTCCTTTTTTTTTACTTTGCTCTATTCAAGTCAGAAAACAGTTTAAGACACACTAATTTCTGTTAGACTTATATTTATTAGTTTAAAAACGTGTTTAATTATTCAAACAGATTCATCAGAAAATGACCTTAACACTTTATGGTGTGTTCTTTTATTTCAAGTTAATCTCACTTCTGCTTCAAGTATTTGGACAAAGTGGTAAGACAGAACTAATTCATATTTATCATAGCTATATTTATGTTGATTTTTTTACTATTTGCAATAAAGAAATAGGGAATAACTCTACGTTAAGTGTATATAAATCACCCAACTGCCTACGAAAATAAGTGTGTACTAAGCATAGGTCTGAGACATATTGTGACAAGACCGCACTAAAAACAGCGATGTCCTTGCGACGGTATGGGCAGTATAGAGGGACTTCTTATGTTACGCTGAATAGGGCATGTATCCCGTATGGGGGACGAACGAATGCCAAAAGCAGTCCTTTTTTGGTGAGCTGAAAAGTGGTTGACATTAGAGAGGTGTGTCAGGAACTGTGGGTTACTTCCTCGTTTTGGGTATTTATTCTCGCTTGCAGACCATAACATGTACACTTGTTACAAAGCTCACTCAACAATTGAGTAGAATATTAGCATTTATTTACATTAAATTATACAAACAATATAGGACACAGATCAGCAATACTAGGTTATATAAAGGTGCCCGAACTACATATTCCAGGGTGCTTAGATTACAGTCAGTGATTAACTATTTAAGGATGTGGAATTATCAATACATAAACATAGTAAATGTGCCCAAATCAAATACTACAAGGGCTCTTGAATGATACATTAGTAAATTACTTAAGGGCCATCATGTCACATTATAATATTTCCCCGAAAATATTCCAAACACACCGTGATACAACTAATAACAACACCGACACCATACTCAGACCAGGTCAGCTCTCCTACTAACTAGACTGACCGCTAGAAAACCGTATTGTCCCCCCTTGCATAACCCGCGATTAACAGTTCACCATTCACAACAAAATAAATAAACAAAAACTCACACAATCTCACATCTTACACACCCCCTGCTCTTGACACCGTGCAACACGAAAAGTTTTCAAGCCAAAGCTTAGGAATCAATTTTCTTAAACTGATATGGACGAGAGCGCCTGGTTGCTAGCAGATTCAGACCGCGACAGCTAGAGGTCACTTACAAAGGCCGGGATACTCATTTGAACCAGAAGAAATTTCTTTGCCAAGCACAGTTGTAGATGGTGAAAAGAAAATCTAAAACGACCTACGGAGGACAATGATTATGCTTGGCCTGAATATCGCTAATTATGTAGGACAAAGCTGGGGCTCTGGATCCACATATATACTGCACGCCTCATTAATCTTCGGAATCCAAATAAAATAGTTAATTTAAAACACCTCTTTTCAGGCTACTTCCAAAGTAATTTGTTCTACACTCAGCGCTTTCTAAAGCTCTCAGACCATAGATTTATATATTATATCTAGACTGGAATTCTTATCCACGATTGATCGATTCGATATATATTTAAGAAGAATGGTCATTGATTACAGTCAAGAAAAACGAAATATGATTTTTTATATTATTTTTTTATGCAGTATCGATATTTTTAAAATTTGAAAACAATATGTATTCAATTAAAATGCCCCCCCCCCAAAAAAAAAAAAAAAAAAAAAAAAAAAAAACACGACATGTATTTACCATCTAATATATAAAAGGAAAACAAAGGCGTATGTATGTGTGTATGTATGTATTTATGTCCCCGTATAGAAATCAAAACCGTTTCACCGATCTTGACAAAACTTGACAGAAATGTTCCTTGGGTACTAACTTAGACCTGTATGTATGAATTGTAGCCCTAAAACAAAGTTAAAACCCTCAAAAAAAAAATAAAGTTGCCCAACTCTATTAAACTATTGTATCTATAAATGTAGGTCACCATTTCTTCTTGATATGACCGCATCGACACTCTTTTCCATAGCGAGCTAGCGTAGTGATACAAATGAAGTTGACGTCAGAGGTCATAATACCGCGAATTATACAATAAAGGCATATTATTGAACTAATAAACTACGTACACAATACACTTTACTTTTCCATATGTTTTTTTTTAAGCATTTATGCCCACAGCTACCGATTCGGTTTTATTTTAAGTCTTTATTTTCAATTTATTTTTTTCTTTCAGGTTTACTTATGCGCATTTAGACCTTAACACCGTCAAAGTGGGCGTGTAGCTAGATCTAGATCTAGGTCAAAGTCAAAGTGTTGAGTCATTTACTTGGCTCAATGTGTTTAGTTATTGACTAGACTACAATTGCATTCAAGTTTTATTTTTAGATTCTTGATTTATATCTACATAAAATTAATTATTATTATTTATAAATTTATACGTTATCGCTTTTTGTTACCTATTCATGTGTCATGCACATCGCTATGTAAACACACTATGGTTAGAGAGGCCGCGTAGTGATACGAATGAAGTTAACGTCAGGGGTCATAATATCGCGCATTATAAAAGGATATTATTGAACTAATAAACTACTTACATAATTTACTTTCCAATGTGTTTTGTTTAATCATTTACGCTTACTGTTACCAATTTGGTTTAATTTTAAATCTTTATTTTCAATTTACTTTTTTATTTAAAATTTACTTATGCGCATTTAGACCTGATAAGGACGTACGAAATGAATGAATGATGATGAAATGAATGAAATACGGCTAATGTGTCTACGTCAACACGCTAAGTGTATCTAGGTCGACACAAGCTCACACTCACAGTATTTATAGTCTTTTACTATAATAACTACTGTGGCATTCAAATTGTTTAGATTTTAGATCTAGAGCTACATACAATTAAACAAATAATGTTATATTAACAATTACATCCACGTCTTCGATTTGATTATAAAAGATATTTTATTGCTTTTTGTCGCTTACAGAATTCACCAAGGCAACGCGTATTGAGGTCATGAACTTTCGGCTGTAAATAAAATTAAAAAACAGATGTTAGCTTTTGACTAATAAATTGAATAAACTCTATTTTGCGTTATTTTTATATTTAGATCATTGACAGTTCAATATTTTACTCTCTTAAATTTACGTTTGACTATACTCTTAAATAAGAATACACATTTTAAAAATATATATCAAACCTACTTTCATTTCTTTGGTCCAATATCTAGGCTGGAACTCTTATATTCTAAAGATACTTTTCAGTTTCAGACGTGAGTTTATTCAATAATTTATGAAACGTTAACAAGACAGCGAGATCTATACTAGATTATATCTTTAATAATTATAGACTATTATACAGAAAACATTTAAACTTCTATTGGTAGGTAATGTAATCTATTATATATAGCTTACATAATTGAAGCAAAACAAAAGTAGATCTAGGTCTAGAATATAGATCTAGATAGGTCTAGATCTGTACACAAACATTCTCCGCTGAGCGCACTAGCCTTCACTAGGCCTCATTAAACTTAAAGCATCTATCTAGATCTATATTTTTTAAAACAATGACTAATATATATATTTTTGTATACTTGATGAATCGATTTATTTTTTAAATTATCATCTTTTTGTTCACGTCATTATTGATTATTCAAACGGACTAAATGCATGATATTTGTAGAAAGAAAAACCCGAGCAAAGCCGGGTAAAATTTAGCTAGTTTTCCATAAATGGAATAAAAAAGTAACTCTTTATTTTATTGATAATGCACTCCTGCACTATATCTTCACGATATATTATAACAAAAATTAATTTGATTTAAGTAAATAATTCATGCATAAAAATTAGTTTTTGTTACTAACACAAACGTATTGGCATCCCTCTTATGATCATCGTTTTATATTAACGATACTAGACGTTCATACTTTTAACAAAAATTATAAAGATAAATTCATACGTTCATACATAAAAACAAAGATGAATAATTTACATATTTAAGTATATAAATAAAGCATACACAAGAATACATCGACACATAGTTGCATTAAAAATTAATCAGACTATGTGTAATTTTAGCTTTAAAAGATGATTTGTTTTAAAATAATATTTTTTTCTCTTTTATTTGACACATCATCATAATGGGATTACAGCTTTCGCCCAAATCCCCAGACCAAGCCCAAGCCCTAGCCCTAGTCCAAGCCCTAGCCCTAGCCCAAGGCCTAGCCCAAGGCCTAGCCCAAGCCCTAGTCCTAGCCCAAGCCCTAGCCCAAGCCCTAGTCCAAGCCCTAGCCTAAGCCCAAGCCTAAGCCCTAGCCCAAGCCAAAACACTACTTCTGAGACACCAGCCACAACTACCACATCTACTCCTGAAGCACAAGCGACAACTACCACTTCTACACCTGAGGCACCAGCGACAACTACCACTTCTACACCTAAAGCTCCAGCGACAACTACCACTTCTACACCTGAAGCACCAGCGACAACTAC
>JADKLZ010000130.1:4936824-4960259 GCA_021533235.1 Biomphalaria straminea | reverse complement strand
ACCAGCGACAACTACCACTTCTACACCTGAAGCACCAGCGACAACTATCGCATCTACTCCTGAAGCACCAGCGACAACTATCGCATCTACACCTGAGAGAACAGTGACAACTACCACTTCTACACCTGAGAGAACAGTGACAACTACCACTTCTACAAAGGAGGCACCAGCCACATCTACCACCACACATTATAAAGAAACGACATCAATAAATTCACAAAAGTCAACCTACTCCTTAAGCCTGATATCTACAACTACTCAAGCTACAAATCTAAAAACTAACACAAATTCTCTAATGGGGAATATACTTGAAACCACTACAAAATGTAAAGGTATGACAGTAAAAGCTTTGCCAATTATGTTATCATTAAATCTTGTTTTTTTTTTTTTTTAATTTAAATTTCAACTTGATTGTTTAACTATTTTGCCTATATTTAAGTTCATGAAATTCTAACATTATTGTTGAAGCGTTTTTAGCAGCCCCCGTAAGGGGAAAAGGCCGCTATTAGGTTTGTGCAAAATGTCCGTCTGTCCGTCTGTCACACTCAGGGCGCCAAAACTAGAAGATATACGAAAAATATTTTTTCACCATTAAATGTGGCTTGAAAAGTTTAGGTGCAACGTTTACTTTTAGTTTTCTAAAAGCAAACTGTTTAATTTATAAAAATTATTATGCAAGCGATTTTTTAATAATAAAACACCAATTGTGAAGCAATTACGTAAATCTAAGGGAGGAAATGTTACTATAAGAAATGCTCTTCGTATATGGATATCACGCACATTTTTAAAATGAACTTTTAGCAGCGACTTCCGTGTACTAGCGTAAAGCCCGGCAATATGATTCTAAACTTTTTTTTTATTTTTTTTTTTTTTTAAATCAGATTTTTGAAAACTAAATTGTTTAGTGCCCCCATTAGAATGAAAGAAGCATATTTTTGTGCGGTTTGTCTGTTGGTTGGTCTGTCCGTCACGGTTAGATAAAAAAAAACCCACTAAAGGTTTTTGAAAATATAATTTAACCTTTACTGTTTTTCAGAAATATTGCGATAGTTTAAGGATGGGAGCATACAGAAATTGAGCCAGAGACCAACGATAAATCCGAACTAAAGTCTAGTGCGCAAACATCAAGATAAGGCAGGTTTATACCCTTCTCGCCATCCTCCGTCGTCCAGCGAGAAGTTAATTATTTTCAACTTAGAAGGAACATTCGAAACATCTTGCGAATAGGCGGATCTAACAGGGATACGACTCCGACAGGGGTCGCCTCTGAGTTTGTGTATCACACAAACTCTCTTTGTAATCTTGTTTGTTGTTATTTTTTTTTTTTTGATTTGGTTTATCCAATTCATTGTCGGGGGTGCTAACGAGTGGAGCCTGGCTTTTTAACGTAAGGTCTCTGGTTTGAATCTTGTTAAAGAATCTGATTTTAAATTTCGAGATTAGAAATACTCATATGAGTTCAGTACTAATAGGTACCGGTGTCTGACATACGTCAGGGTAGTAAAGGCAGTTGATAAGACATCACTCAATTTTTTACCGTCAACTAAGAATTTAAATTTTTTTATTTCATCTACCATATAAATCGATAGGACTCAATGAGATACTTAACATGTATTTTTTTAACATTATCTGATTCTGCTTTTATATTTTTAAATACTTTTGAATAAAACTTTAATTGATCCTTAAAAATATTGTTATTTTGAACTATTAAATTCCTGGTGAAATAGCCTAGATATACTTGAAATGTTATTTTTATCAACACGAATCAGTCAACTGCTTTAAAGAATTGTTGTTTTTTTTTTCTATTATAAGGTATGAACATTCTTACTTTTATTATTTTTATTTTATCAATATTACAAAAATTGTATTTACGACATGATTAATTTTGCAGAAATAATCGTGTATCTCCACTGTATTCTTGCAATATTGTATTTATTGTTGTTTATTGATCTGATTAAATAATCATTACTAGGTATTATCAGCTTTGGAACACAAATGTCAATAACTAAACACGTTTGCTATATTTCTACATCAGCTCAATACTTGTATACTTTTTTTTTTGTATATTAAATATTGATTTTGACTTTCTGTAACATATAATCATTTTACAAAAGAGTAACAATAAATTAAAGCGTATTACGGATTCTTGCACTCTAAATTTATTGCTGAGCTTCGCTACACGACATTTTAATCAGCCGACGCAACATGAACTGTATAGAAGCTAGACGATACGAAGAAAAAAACAACAAAAATACTTTTTGAAAATTTGAAACGTTTTGTAATAAAACATGTTTGTGTCAACTAGACTAAAATGTTTAGCTTTCGACCCAACCTCCCGAAAACCTTTTTTTAAATTTCACAAATATAGCTAATACGGCAGGTCAGATTCCTACCTTTAGTGTAATCAACATCTGTGAAATTTACAGGATAATAATAATTAAAAAAAATACTAAACCAAAATTTAAGAAATGATGGTTTAATAATAGATTAAAGAAGCTTTGTAAACAAAAGGAAAACCTGTTATAGAAAATTTAAAGAAACTAAGGCAGCAATATTTTTTTTTTCAAAAACTTTTTTTTCTTAACAATAAGACATTGACCGTTTGAAAAACAATTAGATGAATTAGATATGTATTATAAGACATCATATGGGTCAGTCTGAACCAACTGTACACTCTCTTTTACCTATCCTTTAATTCTCTGGACTGTTCAGTCACCATACGAGACTTCTTTCTCCATTCTTTCTGCCATTTGTCTTTCATATAATTTCATTCTGATGTTCTTTCTGAAACAATTGAAACCTGACTTTTTACCAGCCTGAGTGGACAACTTCGGGTGGCCGATTTGGAGTTTGTGTTTTCACAAAAACTGTCTTGTAACTTTGTAACCTTGTTTAATTACAATTTGCTGTTTTTGTATATAGATATATTCATTAAGTAAAGTTCCCCTTTCAGACCAAGTGATCTATTGTGCAGATGATATAAAAGCTCACGAAGGTATCAAAAGGCCAGAACAACGACCAACCACCTTTACTTTCTCCCATCTACTGTCAGATACCCATTAGAGCTAGGGGCGCCCTGAGGATTCCAAAATAAAAAATCCCAGTCTTCCAGTTCTAAGAGCTCTATCACTCAACCACCGCGTCTAAATACAGAGGCCATATTGGAAAAAGTATCTATGATTATTAAAAAATATATTTTCCATGTAATAACTGACTCATGATTGAATATTGTTTTATACAAAATAATTTTGATAGCAACTTCTCTTCAGGAGTTTTCTTTCCCATGTTCAAGACACAAAACACACACACACACACACAAAACTAATTATCAATACTTAAGCAACACTACTTGGTTTTTTTTTTTCTAATTCTTGTGTTGTCAGATGAAATATAAATATTTTTTTACGAGCTTTCAGCTAAATTCGAGATTGGGTGTGGGAGACAATAATGAAATCAAACTTTTTACTAGACAGACAAACACTGTGAGTTGATATAAGCTTCGTATAAACGATATTGAAAATGTAATTTGATACTACATTATGGCAAGCTAAAAACATATACCAAGCTATTTCTGGATATCTAAATGTCAACAATTTTGTTGGAGAAAAAAAATATCCGTTTCTGCCCCCAAAAGCTTAAAAGCCTCTTTTAGTTTTGTTAATCCTGTTTATCTGTTGGTCACGCCAACTCAGGCCCTCTTGGTCCTAGGTCGTTGTATTTTAACTCTGAGCAGTCAATCCTAGAAAATTGGTGTAGGCGTATCAAATAAGTATACATTAGTTACGAATCTATTTAGCCAACACTAGCGAATTACACGCATATTTGTACTCCTCTGCATAAAAAACACTTACACTCCTTCCTATGACCTACAGCGACCCAAATAGTCACCCAACGTCTTGCTTTAAATGTTCTCAGAAGTGCATTATAGTTTACACAGATCTATCTACATTTTTTGAACCCGGCTTAAATCCGCCTCACCGACACCGACATTTATTCTGATATGTTACTGATTGTAAATGTAAACAGGGGTTCTCAACCTGTGGTTGGAGACCCCCTTGGGGTCAATTGACCATTAGCCAGGGGTCGCCTAAGACCATAGAAAATGTGGATTGTTATAGTCAATTCTTCTAATGCTGTATGTGTGTGTAGGGGGTTGCAACAGAGTGGAGAATTGTAAAAGGGGACGCTGAGTTTAAAAGGTTCAGAACCGCTGGTATAATAGAGTTGTGTCACGCATTGAATGTCGTAAGCCGTTTATTTTTTCCTTAGATTACCGTCGACAATGTTATTAAAATGCAAATTTAAATTGTGACTCTTTACACGTCCCACTGGCACTATAGCTCGTGCTAGCGAACTCCTGGCTTGTTTTTACATAAAATTATATTTAGTCGTACCTATTATTATATTTTCTTGGCTTTAATGCCGATAGCTGTTTATCTACATGTTCGTCGTCATGGCAACTACGTCGCGCTTTGATGTTACTCAACGTGTATGAAGGTATTTAAAGTTGAATTCTCTTCGTAGGTGTTAGTAATCTCTTTGTGATTTTGTTTCTTCTTTCTCCACATACATTATCTATTTTAGTATTAGTATTTGTATGCATTTAAATAACATTGATGTTATAAAATACTTCCATGTTCATTTATTCATTTATAATAGTGTTTCCCAAACTATTTATGAGTATCTAGCGCAACACTTTTTTTTTTAGAGTAATTAATTTATTTGATGTTCTACGAGTTATTTTTCTCAGCGGTTCGTATAAAACTTATTCAAGCCTCTCGGAGCACTAAGATTCTACGGAACAATGTTTGCGAAACATTGATTTATAAGTTAGTCTTATGCTCATTAGTTTAAAAACGTGTTTTTTTAGCGGCCCCCGTAAGGGGAAAAAGCCGCTATTAGGTTTGTGCAAAGTGTCCGTCTGTCCGTCTGTCACACTCAGGGCGCCAAAACTAGAAAAGATACGAAAAATATTTTTACACCATTAGATGCGGCTTGAAAAGTTTAGGTGCAACGGCTACTTTTAGTTTTCTAAAAGCAAACCGTTTAATTTATAAAAATTATTATGCAAGCGATTTTTTAATATTAAAACACCAATTGTGAAGCAATTACGTAAATCTAAGGGAAGAAATGTTACTAGAAAAAATGCCCTTGGCATGTAGATATCACGCACATTTTTTAAAATGAATTTCTGTCTGTCTGTCCGTTTGACTGTCTGTCTGTCCGTTTGACAGTCTGTCAGACTCAGAGCGCCGAAACTAGAAGAGATACGAAAAATATTTTTTCACCATTAAATGCGGCTTGAAAAGTTAAGTTGCAATGGCTACTTTTAGTTTTCTAAAAGCAAACCGTTTAATTTATAAAATGAATTATGCAAGCGATTTTTTAATAACAAAACACCAATTCTAAAACAATTACGTAAATGTAAGGGAGGAAATGTTACTATAAGAAATGTTCTGTACATCCGGATATCACGCACATTTTTTTAAATGAACTTTTAGCAGCGGCTTTCGTGTACTAGCGTAAAGCATGGAAATGACTTGATTCTAAACTAATTTCTTAAATTTAAAAAAAAATCAGATTTTTTTAAAAAATTGTTTAGTGCCCCCATTAGAATGAAACAAGCATATTTTTGTGCGTTTTATCTGTTGGTTGGTCTGTCCGTCACGGTTAGAAAAAAATAAAGGCTTTTGAAAATATGATTTAACCTTTACTGTTCTTTCAGAAATATTGCGATAGTTTAAGAATGGGAGCATACAGGATTTGAGCCAGGGACTTATTAGGAGCATTCGAAACATCTTGCGAATAGGCGGATCTGACAGGGATCCGACTTCGACGGGGGCCGCCTCTGAGTTTGTGTATCACACAAACTCTCTTTGTAATCTTGCTTATTATTGGAACAGATTGATCACAAAATGACCTTGATACTTCACGTTGTGTGATTTTTCTTTCACTTTGATCTCACTTTTGCTTCAAGTATCGGGACAAACTGGTAAGACAGAACAACTAAAGTATGGTACATATTTATCAATGCTGCATACTATTATCTTGTTATTTGCAATAAAACATAGAGAACAAATTTTAAGGATTTTTAAATCGTTCCGCCTCCCTATAAATACCAATGTCTATCAAGCAGAGGTTCCATGAACCCGTCTATTAGTATCTGTGACAGGCGAAATCAACTTCTACACTTTCACTAAAGTTGCTTGTTCTCCATCATGGACTTACGGTGATAAGACCTTTAATGCTTTTATTTCAAAATCGACAGCCAGAAAAAAATAGTTATGGTTGCACTAAATGTGGCAAAATCAAGTACTTTTGTGTGGAAGAAAAAAGCCTGATTAGACAAAATGTCTGATCACTTCTTAATAAAAATAATAATAATAATAAAGATCGTAAGCAGAGCTGTGCGCTTGGTCCTACTCTATTTGCTATCTTCTTTGGCGTAATTGTGACAAAAATAAATTTCGCCCACTTAAGGTATCACTCGGTCTAGGCATTTAAATAATTTATTTTTTGCTATTTTATTTTATCACCTCAGCTTGGCCCTTATGACCATCTAAAGCTATGACCACCACCCCCTTTTTCTCTAGGCATACGTGTCACGATGTAATTTCTTAATCTGACACCCGTCTAGCACATTCTTTATCGACAAGGTTAAACACGCCTCTGAATATCTTGACCTAACATCCTGCCGCACCCCCCCTTCGGGGAACGGGTCAGTTCAAATGGACCCTCTTCAAATCGACAACAAGGACTGTCTCGCGCGGCTAATCCCTGTCGCGCAAGACAAACGGTCTGTCGCCCGACCATATTGGCTATATCATTCGATAAGAGCCCATCCCTATTTCCATACATGAAAGCGCGACAAGGTCAAGCGACAATCTTCTCCTAAGCATGGCAGACGGTCTAAACATCTGGGAAGCCCCGCCTCCTTGACCACGCGACAGGATATGCGTAATAGCTAGCCCATCCCCATTTCCTGTCCATCCTAGCCTTTTTAACTACACATGGCGAATAGTCTTATTCTCATTTCATTCTGAGGAGCTGAAAGGATATACTTCTCTGTTTTGAGCTTTACGAGCTTTCGCTCACTATATTCATATCATATCTTTCATAATATTGGACTGGTGGTAAGCTGTTATATGGTTTGTGTTTAATGGCCTCTTACTGTGTGTATTTATATATTTGTGCATTTATTTAGTACATTATATTTGTGTACATATTTGTGTAATTCTTATCTTGGATTATGTAAGTAGTCACTTTATGTATTATATTTTATTATCATGACTTGTACGACTAAATAGTCAAAATCATCCACTTTATCTGGACTAGAATTCACTATAATTCTTGCCACATGTATTTAGCTCTTTAGCTACTCTAAATTTATCACTGATAAATCACCGCTCGCCACGAGCCCACTATATTATTATAGATAGATTCCTTGACCGGGGACTATCATAATATTTATGTAACATGTCATATTACCAAGTATATTTTACTCTCATTCCGTGACAAGGAATGCCGTAATTATTTATGTACTATATTCTATTTATCGGCCTGTTGGCCAGACTTATTACTTAGGTAAAACCATGTAAACATTATCTTATTTGTCTTATCATATCATTATCTTATCTCGGTTGATCACCTTGATTTTAAATGGCGCATTGACCCTGCGCTCAGAAAAGACATGAATTAATTCCCCTTGTATTTAATTTCAACTTCTAGAGATTACGTTCCTTGAACGAGCCCTGTCTCCATTCAAGCGTGCTCTGTTGTTCGGGCCCAACGGCCAAATGTAAACAATAGCGACTTGGTCACTGACCATCAGCCATTCCTCCCCCCCCCCATTCCCCTTTCATCTCTCTATCCAAGCGGCTCGTAATGATATCACCGTGACAAGGTGTGTCTTACAATTTAACGCCACTTGTAGTCTCCCTTGACGATATACAATTTCTACTATTTCAATTAATACCATGTGTTAGCTCCCTTGATATTTGTGAAACTTAGTTATAGTTTCTTCACATCATTTTACTTTACTATGTGTTATCGCCCTTGTGGGACTTCACTATTGTTGTCATTATGGTCTCCCCTGATGAGATGTAATATTTATTGGATTAACTCCCCTTATTATTATGAAACTAGATTATGGTTTCTGTTTAATCATTCTGAAGATATCCTTCATGAAAAGGCGTCTACCTCCCAGTGTCATCATTGTGGCTAAGTCGATCTACGAATCTCGTTGCAGCTTTTATTGCAGGCTACTAGAAGCCCTAACTTTGTAACGCTGAATACCAGTCTGCTGACACCAGATCTGGAAACACCAGTCATACCAACTACTCACAAGAGTCCGACCAACAACCGCATGCCAGAAGATCCGCCCCTGCAGCTATCTATAGTTGGACTGTCCCGTGCGCTAGGACCGATCAAGCCAGCCACCCACAGACAACTCAGCATCAGTCACGCCGGTCTCGTCAGAGCAGCATAGGACTCAAAGCTAAGCAACAAAGCCTATGACACTCAGACCACTTGGTTCTTAAATCTTATGATGATAGTCCCATTTATGTAAATAATTAGGCCCCGCCCTAACACTGTACAGCTTTTTACCTTTTACTTATTTCATTCTTATTATTAAACTGTACATATGTTTTATATAAAAAGTATTTGTTGCCTGCATTTATAACGCTGTGCCTGTCAGTTTATGTGCAAGTCAAGGTCCTCAAATTATCTAAACCCCCTAGACACCTAAACGGCCACCATCTTGGACCTACTTGTCACAGTAATGCTGGGTAAAATTAGACAGCAATTGCACAAAGGCTTTTGCATCATATTATATGTATTGATAAGTTATAACTGGGGCAATCTGAAACCTTTTAATGTTACATTGCTTAAGAGTAAGACATACGTTTGATTGACGAAAAACTCTAAATCGAAAACCTCAATATTTTCCCCTTTGATCAAGTTGAACTGCAAACACTAAAGAAGGGGTTTTTAAATATGTGTATGACTGAATTCTTGTTCTGTGTACCAGCGATTTTTATTCCTCATCTAGCTACCAAGTTTAATTGTTTTTCTATGTGTCATTGGAGAAAGATCAACTAAACCTGCAACAATATGCCGCACAGCTGTTTTATTCACAGGGAATGCTGTACTTCTAAGCGTCAATGATTTGTTTAGTTTCAAAAGAGATGTTCAAAACATTAAATGCTAAATCTTTTGCCAAAAGCGCGCAATACTTCTCTGATAGAGAAAATTTTAAAAAAAAGTAAAATTCCCCTTTCAGATCATGCGGTCTATAGGGCAGTTGTGACAAGTAGGTCAAAATGGTGGCCGTTTAGGTGTCTAGGGGAATTAGATATTTTGAGGACCTTAACTTGCACATAAGGACTACAGGCACAATGTTATGAATGCAGGCAACAAATACTTTTTATGTAAAACATATGTACAGTTTAATAATAAGAATGAAAATAAGTAAAAGGTAAAAAGCTGTACAGTGTTAGGGCGGGGCCTAATTATTTACATAAATGGGACTATCATCATAAGAAATGAGAAACGAGTGGTTTGAATGTCATTGGGCTTTGTTGCTTAGCTTTGAGTCCTATGCTGCTCTGGCGAGATCGGCGTGACTGATGCTGAGTTGCCTGTGGGTGGCTGGCTTGATCGGTCCTAGCGCACGGGACAGTCCAACTATGTGTAGCGGCAGGGGCGGATCTTCTGGCATGCGGTTGTTGGTCGGGCTCTTCTGAGTAGTGAGTAAGGCCGGTATCTCCAGATCTGGTGTCAACAGACTGGTATCCGCGTTACGAGGTTAGGGCTTCCAAGTAGGAGTAGCCTGTAATAAAAGCTGCAACGAGATTCGTAGATCGACTTAGCCACAATGATGACACTGGGAGGTAGACGCCTTTTCATGAAGGACATCTTCAGAGTGATTAAATAGAAACCATAATCTAGTTTCATAATAATAAGGGGAGTTAATCCAATAAATATTACATCTCATCAGGGGAGACAATAATGACAACAATAGTGAAGTCCCACAAGGGCGATAACACATAGTAAAGTAATAATGATGTAAAGAAACTATAACTTAGTTATCCAAGGGAGCTAATACATGGTATTAATTGAAATAGTAGAAATTGTATTTCGTCAAGGGAGACTACAAATAGCGTTAAATTGTAAGACGCACCTTGTCACAGTGATGTCATTACGAGCCGCTTGGATAGAGAGATGAAAGGGGAAGGGGGGGAGAATGGCTGACGGTCAGTGACCAAGTCGCTATTGTTTACGTTTGGCCGTTGGGCCCGAACAATAGAGCACGCTTGAATGGAGACAGGGCTCGTTCAAGGAACGTAATCTCTAGAAGTTGAAATTAAATACAAGGGGAAATAATTCAAGTCTATCCTGGGCGCAGGGTCAGTGCGCTATTTAAAATCATGGCGATCAGCCGAGATAAGATAATGATAGGATAAGACAAATAAGATAATGTATACATGGTTTTACCTAAGTAGAGTAATCGGGCCCACTGGCCGTTAAAATATAATGTAGTACATAGATAATTACGGCATTCCCTGTCACGGAATGAGAGTAAAATATACTTGGTAATATGACATGTTACATAAATATTATGATAGTTCCCGGTCAAGGAATTCATCAATAGAATATAGAGGGCTCGTGGCGAGCGGTAATTTATCAACGATAAATAATAGTAGCTAAAGAGCTAAATACATGTGGCAAGAATTACAAATAATTCTAGTCCAGATAAAGTGGATGACTTTGACTATTTAGTCGTACAAGTCATGATAATAAAATATAATACATAAAGTGACTACTTACATACTCCGAGATAAGAATTACACAAATATGTACACAAATATAATGCACTAAATAAATGCACAAATATATAAATACACACAGTAAGAGGCCATTAAACACAAACCATATAACAGCTTACCACCAGTCCAATATTATGAAAGATATGAAATGAATATAGCGAAAGCTCAGAGAAGTATATCCTTTCAGCTCCTCAAAATGAAATGAGAATATGACTATTCGCCATGTGTAGTTAAGAAGTCTAAGGTGGACAGGAAATGGGATGGGCTAGCTATTACGCATATCCTGTCGCGAGGTCAAGGAGGCGGGACTTCCCAGGTGTTTAGATCGTCCGCCATGCCTAGGAGAAGATTATCACTTGACCTTGCCGCGCGTTTCATGTATTGACATAAGGATGGGCCCTTATCGAATGATATCGCCAATATGGTCGGACGACAGACCGTTTGTCTTACGTGACAGGGATTAGCTGCGCGAGACAGACCTTGTTGTCGATTTGAAGAGGGTCCATTTGAATTGACCCGTTCCCCGAAAGGGGGTGCGGCAGGATGTTAGGTCAAGATAGTTAGAGGCGTGTTTATTCTTGTCGACAAAGAATGTGCTAGACGGGTGTCAGATTAAGAAATTACATCGTGACACGGATGCCTAGAGAAAAAGAGGGTGGGGGTAATAGCTTTAGATAGCCATAAGGGCCAAGCTGAGGTGATAAAATAAGATAGCAAAAATTAAATTATTTAAACGCTTAGACCGAGTGATACCTTAAGTGGGCGAAATTTATTTTTGTCACAGCAGTAGATTTTAAGGTCACGTGCTTCTTTGGACAACGGTTAAGTAGAACCAGCACAATGACAAACTGCCTTTTTATTTTCCCCAACAAGAGTTTGGAAGACAAATGTTTAATCACTTAGGCACTGGCACCCTCTGTTAGATAGCCCAATGTAATATTTTCTTTAATGTATAGTATTGTTACGATCTCTCTCTCTCTACTATCCAGACTCTCTGCAAACTCAATACAGCAAACTTCAAAGAACTTCACAACTCACAGGGCTCAAAAGTATCAGTGACATTTTAATTCAAATACATCACAAGTGGCAATCACATTAACAATGTCTTTCCAAAAACATAGCCTTGCCCCGGTCTTGCTCCGGACTTGACACAGCGTGCTGGTTCTGACTTTGCCTTGTACTGGTTACATTGCACCCTCTGGTAGATAACCCAATGTAATATTTTCTTAAATGTAAAGTATATTTAAAATAAACACATGTTATTTAAAATGTGTCTATACTCTTTTTTTTCGTTATTAAATTTTATTTTATAGAAACCTAATACAATTTTTTTTTATAGATTTATGTCCAAATGAGCCACACATTCTGGCAAGAGGGATATGCTATTAGTGCAAAGTGTCCGTCTGTCCCATTCAGATCCCCAAAACAAGAAGAGAAATACAAAAAGAAATATTTAACCATGCAATGGCTTGCAAAGTTTAGGTGCAACGACTATGATTTTTTTTCTAAAAGCAAATTGTTTCGTTTCAAAATGTATTATGCACTCGATTTTTTTCATAAAAATACACCAATTCTTAAACATTACATATATGTTAAAATGAGATTATGTTTGCAATATGTTAACAAAGAAAAAAAAGTTCATTACTTTTAGTATCATTTCATCGAGCATATTTATACAAGTTATGTGCTTAACTAATGTAACTATTACATAACAATTTTTTTTCTGGTCAACTAGCTACTACATTTAAAAGAAGACATTTATTTTTCTATATAAATGGTAAGAATTGACTTTATTTGTAAATGTTATGCAATTTTTTAAATGAACTTTCATGCAGTAGTGCGACGGCCGCGGCAGAACATGGTACTAAAGTAGTTCTCTCAAAAGTTATAAATAATTAGATTTTATTTATTTTACATTACTTATAAAAAATCTTAAACATTTTTTCCAAAAGTTAATTGTTCTGAATTTTTACATGAAATTTTTACTAACGCTATGTTACTTATAAAAATCATTCTTCGGGGAAAAAAATGTAAAAATGTTCATGCTAAATGTCTCAAAAAGTCATTAACAAATAGTGGTTGATTTTTTATTTAAGGAAAAAATATTAACTTCTTTAGTTTAAAATGTAACTACATAAAATTTTCTAGCTAAAGCATTAAGAATTATAATTATCGTTAATATTATGTTCCTTTTTTTTCTTAATTGTTATCTATGGTATGAAATCACTGCAGAAAACTACGGCACATCCAAGTTTTACAAAAGACAGTTAAATTTTTTTATTGGTATTAGATTTAAACGAAATTCTCTCTATCTCTTTCACTCTCACTTTAAATATAATATTGCGATGTTTTGGAAGAAAAATGAATGTTAAATCAGTTTTATAAAAGTTTTATTATTTTATTTGTTATATTAATGATACCGATAGAAAAAAATTGTATTAACCCTGATATATAGATAGATATATAGATATATATATAGGTAATGAAATATAGGTCATTGTGGAGATATTCATCTAGCATAAATAATAAAAAAAATGTTGGTCATGTGTTTTGCAATGTGTAAGTGAGTGGATTATGTTTGTATATAAGATTGTAAACAGCAGTTGATAGAACCTTGGTTTTATGATTTAAGGAATTCTATGTTTATTTATTATTAATTACTATTTTTTTCATTGGTCAATTTGTTTGGAAAGAGTGACAGCGCTTAGAATTTGTTATTGTTGTAAGAGGCTTAAGTTATGGAACTGGTCGTACAATATATGAGTAATACTGAAGTCAGGTTTCATAATTCTGCATTTATTTATTAGTTAGTTGTCTACAACTACAATTATCCAGATTACTTTTATTAAAGTATTTCTGGCCTCTCTTCGAGTTATTGAAAGAAGTAAGTTATGTTTTAAGTATAATATAAGTCTAGAGTTCACATCAATCACAACATTAAACGTATTTTAAGTTGAAAGAGCAAACATTTGTTGGCATTGAATTTTTTCCACAAAACATTCGGAACAATTTAATATCGATACTTAAAAGTATTGCAATGTTTTGAAATGAACATTACAAGGGGAAAAGACGTTATTAAATTTGTATGGCCTGTCGTTCCGTCTGTCGGTCTGTCTATCCGTCCGTCCGTCCCGTTTAGGTCTCAGAAAGTAGAAGAGAATATGAAAATCGGAAATTTTTTAGGTCATTCAAAGTTCTGATGCAACGGCTTTTTTTTCTTTTATAAACGCTTAAAATTTAATTTTTAAAAATCATTTATGCAAGCAGTTTTATTAAAGAAAAACCTTTTTAGTATGCATTATAAATCAATATATATTTGTAACTATTAATAATGTTCTAAACTGCATTTTATTTCACATTTGTTTGTACCACCTTGTGAGTATTTACCTCTAAGTAACCAACTCAAAAAGAGGCAAAGAGAAAAAGGCCTAAGGCCAAGGATTCGTATGATGATAAACCTATTGACGGTCAAGTACGGACAGTCTTATGAACAATTTTAACGTGAACGGTTGAATAGTTTGTAAACATGTTTTATTGGCAATGTAATCTCTTCAATACTGAATAAAAAAGAGGATTCGAATTAGAGAATTAGCCTTCACAAAACAATTAGATCAATTACAAGACTTCAGTCGGTCAACATTTACATCTAACTTTACATTCACTTTCACCTATCCTTTAATCTTCTGGGCCGCTGGGCACTACATAAGATCTATCAACCTTCTATCTACATTCTTATCTGTTATTTGTCTTTGATATAATTTAATTCGGATGTTCTTTCTGAAAATATTGAAACCTGTCTGAGTGAACCACTTCGGGGGCCAATTTTAAGTTTGTGTTTCCACACAAACTCTCTTTGTAATCTTGTTAAATATTTTTTTTTTAAAAATCCTTTAAACGTGACGAACCTTTAAAATAAAAGTAAGCGGCTTTTATCCTTATGATGGCACTAAAAAAAAAGGAATCTACTCTAATTATTTACATTTTTTGAGGGAACTAGTTTAGTACCATGGTTGGCCGCAGTCACCACGCTACTGCCTTGGATGTTTTTTTTCGTAACTAGTAACGGTTGACTGCACGTACATCAATGGCCTGTGGCGATTAGCGTCGGCTGTCTACAGCTACCACTACCCTCATCTGTGTCACGCCCAGGTTTATAATATCATTCAACACATGTGAATATTAAACAAAGTAGTAATATAACATTCATTCTGTAATGCTCACTAACAAGATAAAGCATTTAACAATTTGCAGAAATTCTCTAAGTAATCTTGTAATATTTATTAACATTTTAAATATTTTTATAGGTAGAATGTGAAAGATATAATAACTCTCTGGCTGAGGTTAGAACACGTGAACAAGCATTTACTGTTATAAACCGATTCCGTAAGTTATTGTGTTTTTTATATGTTTTAGCCATAGAGTCAGCTTAAATTAAAAAAAAAAGATTGATGATTGTTACAGATTATAAAATTGGTACTGCATTATTACACCCAAGCCCAATTTATTTAAACATTTTCTAGAAATATACATGATGTTTAATCCAGCTGTAGTTGTGAAGAAATGCCGTTTGCAAATTTTAGGTGTAATTAAAGAGATAATAGTTTAAAGACATAAAATAAATCATGACTCTGTATTTTTAATTCACCTAGCAAGTAGTTTTTGGATTGGCATGTACAACTTTAATCTGGAGCAGTCTTGAGTTTGGATCAGTGACAACAAAACAGTCAACATGTCTTATTGGGCCTAACAGATAGAATACCTCAACAACGAAACTTGTGGTTACATATTTTTTAAAGATGATCCGAAAATCTCTGTAAAAAACTAATTCACAAATGTACTATTGAGTACTATGAGTACGTAAGTATATTCACAGCTAAATTAGTATTTTTTACTACTGTCTTGATAATTAGGCAACACACATTAATATAGATATTATCCAATGCCCGAGTGTCTTAATTTGCGTATCGTTCATATAATCACTGATATAGTGTATTAAAAAAAATGAAACAAAATAATAATTTCACAAGAAAAATGAATGCGTGAATACTTAAATATTGTGGTTGGAGATATCAAAATACCTTTTTTAAAATAGCTTATTAACCTAAATTTCAAGGTTGTCATGGCCAGGGGTGTCAATGGGGATAAGCTCCCATTGTCTATAAAATACTCCTAAAGGCATACGTCTCAGATAGCCTCTGACAACTAAGTCAAGCACCTGGCCTGCTCGTGTGGCTTAGATATTCATCATCATCATCATCAAACTCCATTTGAGTGAGGGCTTGAGAGGCTTAAATCCTCTCTTGCAAAAGCCCTGGACAGAAACCCTGCTGTCTTGCGTAGTGCGTAGGCGTCACCATACAGGTCGAGAAATTTTGGTTTCCCAGACCTGTCGAGACGGAGATCAGCAAGTCTGGGGCAGTCAAACAGAATATGAGACACGGTTTCCTCTTCTTCCCCGCAGCGGGGGCACCGTGAGTCAAAATTTGGCCATAACCGTGAAAAGTATGAGCCAACAGGACAGTGGCCTGTCCTGCACTGTGCTATAACAGCTTGCTCAGGCCTGGACAGCCTCCACCACGGGGAAGTGCGGTCAGGGCGCCTCATGCGTTCCCAGACTCCACGGGCTTTTTGGGACTTGTCCCAGCACTCAAACCACTTTTCCATTTCAGTTTTTTGAATTGTAGCCAGGGCATGGTGAAAACTTACAGCCTGTTCAGTTGGTGGAATTTGTCCTCCCTGGTGGGCCAAGGAGTCTGCAATAGTGTTACCAGTCACACCTATGTGACTCGGTACGAACTGCATTATCACAGGAATGCCATAGCGCTGCTTCATGTTGTGTGAGGCCATGATGACAGTGTCGATATTGGGGGGCCATGGTCCAAGGCTTTGCAAAGCCTGTAGTACAGGTTTTGAGTCAGTGACCACAACAATCCGTGTTGCCCTCAAATGTCCCTCGCCGAGATGTGAGTCAATGACCTTTAGGGCTTCACAGAATGCCATGGTCTCCGCATCTTTAACTTTAACTGAGTGGGAGCCAGGAAAGTCAATGTAGGCTCCATAGCCTGCTCTTTCGGAATCCAACAATGCCGACCCATCAGTGTATGCAAAAATAGCACAGGGTTTGAAAGCATTAATGGTCTCCAGTGCTATTATTTGGAGGTCGTTAGATGAACGATTTTGCTTGGTGGCGTTTGGATCTGCTAGTCTCAGTCGTACGTCTGGGGTCGTTGGGCGACACCAGGGGGGAAGGGGGTGAAAACGTTGGATGTTTTGTCGGTTGGTGGAGAGGCCAGCTTTATCAGATAGTCTAGTGGCATGGTGCATAAAAGACTGCATCTTGATACGTCTTATGCATCTCCAACCATCCACTAGTTTTCTAGCTGGGAGGTTTTCGTCCAGCCTTTTATATCGCTCAAAGCAGGTCAGTACTGACCTTTCCCGCCTTAGGTTTAGTGGACCAACATTAGCCATTATTTTAGCCGCATTTACTGGACTTGTCTTAAAGGTACCACAGACAAATCTTAGTGCTTTGGACTGTATTTTATCAAGCTGTTCAAGAGCAGTCCTAGAGCCATAAATTTGCACAGGTAGGCTGAAGTCTATCTGTGATCGGACTGCTCCTAAATACAGGGATCGGAGCATGTCTGCTCGGGCTCCCCACTTCGTGGATGCCAGCTTCCGCACAATGCAAAGTTTCCCTGAGGCCTTTCTTGCAACATCCTGAATGTGCTCACACAAGGTACTTGGGTAGCTTTTCCATGCTGAGAGCCACTCCGTTAAGGGAGAGCCGGAAAGGTTGTTCGAGAATGCCAGTCCCGAGCGTGAACAGGGAATAGACTGTCTTGGAGTTGTTTATTTCTAGCCTCCATTTTTGTGTGTATGAGCAGAGCGTATGGAGATCTTCTTGCAACACTTTTTGTATAGAGGCTGCGCTCCTTCCGGATTTCCAAAGGACAATATCATCAGCATATAGCAGCTTTTGGCATTTTAGCTGAGCCGGTAGGTCATTTATGAAGGCCGTGAAAAGGAAGCATGACAGGACGGAGCCCTGGGGGAGGCCGTGCTCGAGGGTCATTTCCCCTGAGACTTCTCCGCTTAGATATTAAGCCCGGCGAAACTGCTCTTACTAACAGGTGAAGGGGTGAAGGCGGTTACCTGGCGCCACAAAACCAGGAGCTTCGGGCAGATGGAGCTCGTCAGCCTAGTAAGGCAATTCATCTAGGAGAGGGGTACTCTGACTTCAAACCCACGCTGCCTTGCGGTACTAAGGCTTCAGGAGACAACCTCGAGGAAAAATCAGGAGTGAAGCCCCTTAGGCGTTGGGAGTATCAGCTACGGAATTCCCTCCGGCAGCTTCTGCAACTGAGTTGGTGCCAAATGTAATGCGTTGCGTTCCTTTGGATCACATCAGCAAGGTCGAGAGAGGGATCATGACGCATGGGCCACCCATGACCCCTTTATCTGAGGCCCAGGAATGCGCCCCGGATAGGACACTCTGGTGCTGCTGCAAAGTGGCTAAAAAAACACGGGAGACAACAGTTACGGGTTATAAGTCCAACTTGATTGGCGTAATGTATGGACGCCACGGGTTGTCTCTGACGGTGGGAGAGGTCTTCGTTCCTCACTGATCAGCTACCGCCCGCCTCAACCTGGGCAGCCCCCAGACAGTTGGGTGCTGATCCGCCACAGCCTGCCTGCTCTAATGGGTGCTCAGAGCTTAGTATAAAACGACAAGTAGGCTGTAAACTTGCACCAAGCAACAAAAGAAGAAAAATGAAAAAGAAAATTCCTATTATGCGACTAGCGACATGGAACGTCAGGACAATATGTCCTGGTCTTACAGATGACCTACGGCAGGTCGACGATGCAAGGAAGACGGCAGTCATTAACAACGAGCTGAAGAGACTAGGCAGTGACATTGCGGCTCTCCAAGAAACCCGATTGGCCGAAGACGGCATGCTCCGTGAAGCTGATTACACTTTCTTTTGGAAAGGAAAAGCACAGGAAGAGACGCGAATGCATGGTGTGGGCTTTGCTGTCAAGAACAGTCTACTTCCAACAATTGTACCTCCCGTTGGTGGCTCGGAAAGGCTACTAAGCATAAGTATGATGACTACATCTGGAAAAGCCACTCTAATAAGTGCCTATGCCCCTACACTATGTTCCCCCCAAGAGGACAAAGACAAGTTCTACGAAGACCTAAAGGAAGCCATTGAGACTATTCCTCAAAAAAATCACATTTTTATTCTAGGTGACTTCAATGCAAGAGTAGGCGCAGACCACACTACCTGGCCAGACTGCCTTGGGCTTTTTGGAATAGGCAGGATGAACGAGAACGGGCAAAGACTTCTTGAATTCTGCGCATACCATAAGCTCTGCATTACGAACACATATTTCAGGACAAAACCACAGCACTGTGTCTCATGGAGGCATCCTAGGTCTGGACACTGGCACCAGCTGGATATGATACTGACACGGAAAAGAGACATTGGAAACATACTGCTGACACGTAGCTTTCAAAGTGCGGACTGTGATACTGATCACACTTTAGTGTCCTGCCGGACAAGACTACGGCCTACTAAGATTCACTCATCACAGGGAAAAAGTAAAGCACGCCTGAATACTGCAAACACAAAGAATGCTGATCTTAGCTTCGAATTCACAAAGAAATCAGATGAAGCTTTCAAAACTTTTCAGTGACTGAGGTAGAAAAAACCTGGACGCTCATACGTGATACTATGTACCAAACATCATCACTGGTCTTTGGCGACAAAACAAAGAAAAATGAAGACTGGTTTGAAGCAAGTCTGCAAGAAATGGAAACTGCCACCAGAAACAAGAGAGCAGCCATGCTAAAATACAAGAAGGAGCCCACCTCTGGCAGCTTACAAGCACTCAGATCTACTCGAAACGATGCCCAACGAATAGCAAGACAGTGCGCAAATAAATATTGGCATGACCTATGTGAAAACATCTAATCCTGTGCCGACTGTGGTAACATCAGAGGACTCTACGAGGGCATGAAAAAAGCCTTTGGACCTCACACCAGCAAGTGTGCCCCACTTAAGTCAAAAGATGGCTCAATCATTAGTGATCGTGCACTGCAAATGGAGCGTAGGGTGGAGCACTATGCAGAACTTTATCAGATTGAAAATGTCATCTCGCCAACTGCTTTATCTAACTTCCCACCACTTCCAGTTTTGTGCGAATTAGACAAAACACCCTCTGTAAAAGAACTGAGCACAGCCATTGACATGCTTGCACACGGGAAAGCAACCGGAGGAGATGGTATTCCTGCTGAAGTCATTCAGGCTGGGAAGCATGCCCTAATCAAGCCACTCCATGATCTGCTAAGTTTGTGCTGGGAGCAAGGAATGGTCCCTCTAGAATTGAAGGATGCCAACATTGTAACAATTTACAAAAATAAGGGCGACCGCACCGACTGTAACAGTTATAGATGCATCTCACTCCTTAGCATAGTTGGGAAGGCTTATGCCAGAGTAATACCGAAGCGGCTGCAGATCTTGGCAGAACGAGTTTACCCAGAATCGCAGTGTGGCTTCAGAGCTGGTAGATCCACAACAGATATGATCTTCTCCCTGCGGCAGCTACAGGAGAAAAGCAGAGAACAAAGGCAGCCCCTCTTTATAGCCTTTATTGACTTGACCAAGGCGTTTGATCTTGTCAGCAGAACCGGCTTGTTTGCTGTATTAGAGAGAATCGACTGTCCAAACAAGCTACGGAAACTAGTGTCAGCTTTCCATGAAAATATGCAGGGCACCGTACAATTTGACAGTTCCGCCTCTAGGCCATTCTCCATCAAGAGCGGAGTAAAACAAGGATGGCTCCAACACTATTCAGCATCTTCTTTTCGGTTGTACTCACCAGCGCTTTCAAATCCCTGGAAGATGGAGTATATATCCACAGTAGATCTGATGGAAAGCTTTTTAATCTAGCACGCCTTAAAGCCAAAACGAAGAGACGGCGTATCTTGATTAGAGAACTGCTGTTTGCCGACGATGCCGCACTCATATCTCATTCACAAGAAGGATTGCAGAGGCTTGTGAATGCACTGGCAGTTGCTTGTCAGGAGTTTGGACTTACAATTAGTCTCTCCAAGACTGAAATGCTGGCACAAGATGTTTCAGAAACACCAGTGATTTACATTGGAAATCACACACTTACGGTGGTGCAAGAGTTCACATACTTGGGAACAACGATAGCCAGCAACCTTGACTTAGACAATGATCTTACAAAAAGAATAGAGAAGGCATCTGCAGCAATGGTAAAACTCTCTAAGCGTGTGTGGGAAAACACCAAATTGACCACGGCAACAAAAATCCTTGTCTACAATGCCTGCGTCCTAAGCACACTCCTCTATGGCAGTGAGAGTTTGATCAACCTACATGCGTCAAGAACACAGATTAAATGGCTTCCACCTACGTTGCCTGCGACGCATAATGTGCATCTTCTGGAGGGATTGTGTCACCAACCAGGACGTTTTGACACGAGCCAACATGCACAGCATCTATGCTCTCCTTCAACAGAGAAGACTACGCATGCTGGGTCATGTCACGCGCATGCCAGATGGAAGAATCCCGAAAGAAATCCTATACGCTGAGCTAGCAGAGGGAGCCAGACCTAAGTGCCGCCCAAGATTAACTTACAGAGATGTCTGCAAGCGAGACATGAAGGCAACGGGCATCGACCAAAGCATGTGGGAGGAGATAGCCCAAGACCGAACAGCATGGAGACAGACTGTGCGTGCTGGCACGAACTTTGTTGAATGCAAAAGAAATGAAGCTGCATCGGCCAAGAGAATGAAAAAGAAGGCTTTCCTGCTGTCAGCCAGCCCTAAAACTGAGGAATATAAATGCACGAACTGTGGAAAACTATGCAGATCCAGAATTGGCTTGATCAGCCACTCCAGATTCTGCCCCGTCTCAAGACGTAACCAAAGCCAGTGACTCATCTCGGCGCATCCATTGTCTTCCGAGACAGAAGGAGCCATATATATTAACCTAAATTATAATTTTCCATAGTCTGTCTTTCTGTCAGTCAGTCAACTTTTAATTTCCCTTCAAAAATATTTAATTTTATTTTTTTAGTATATTGTTTCGGATGTTTTTGTGAATTACAAATGTTAAATGTTCTAGATATCTAAGTATCTATAAGATATTTGTTTTTTTTTTATTTAAAAACTTATTGAGGTCTATTCTGATTGTTGAAAATTGCTTACTTCACGTAGAAAAATTAAATTTTCTTGACAAGACGTCTGAAAATATTATTTTCGATTCTAACTAAGTTATAGCATTGTTTTAAATTATTACATATAAATTTAAATGTATGCAAAAATCTCTTATTCCACTTATTAACATTTATTTTTTTAGCTGAATCCTCTAAAAGTAAAATTATCAATTAAACCTGTTTAGGGATATTTTAATCTTAAAAATTACTTAAAATTATTAACTAAACATGTTTTGGGATATTTTAATTTAAAAAAATTACTAAGAGATATTGCATTTTACAAAAACATTTCTTGCAAAATAAAAAAAATAACTATCTATAATAAGTATTATATTTAATTTCTATTTTTATTTTCTTAACTTAGTTATAAAAATTGACTGTTTGAAATCGCTTATTTGACTTTTTTTTCCCAAGTCGTCTATTATATATAAAAGTTTTTTATATTTTTTTAATTTAAAACACTACGTGATGACAATAATATATTTAAGACTCCTATTGACATATTTGCATTTAAATTACATTTCTTGCTAAAAAGTCAAAACATCTTCTTAGTTTTTTTAGTTCTTAAAGTAAAACAAAAACAACAAAAATTGGTTATTGGAAATCCTACATTTGTATTGTAAACATGTTATTTCTTGCCAAGACGTCGAAAAGAAAAGACATTATATAATATTATATATATAGATAATATTGTTGTTCACATGTTCCCTCCAACTAACCATTTTTATTCCAAGTGCGAAGTAGGCTGATTAAATGACCTGAGCGACTGTGTTACTGTATAAAAAAACTTAAGTTATAATTTGGATTTTTAAACTGAGGATTTTTTTTATTTGTGTGTGTGAATGGAAGTTATTAGCAGTTGTAAGAAGTTATTCCTTTTTTCTGGAAGTATTGACTAATAGTAATTCGATTTTGATTCTGCAATCAAAATGATAAAGGCGACCTTAGAATCGTTATATAATATTTATATCACTCCAGTGTATTAACAATATGTTGTTTTCGAATTTTTTAAGTAGAAAAACATATTAATTACAAATGATTGTTGGAATATGCCTTATTTAGTTATAATTTAACAATGGTTCTTCGGTCTAGCTATTCAAATTAACTGTGTAAGTGACAATATTATGGTATATGATTCTGTATTCAGTAATCCAACTTCTACTAATATTTAGATATACTCTAGATCTAAAGATGTGGCAAAGTACTACATTCCTCATTAATCTTAGAACGTAAAGACAAGCCTTATTATTATTATAGTTAATTTTAAACCACCGCTTTTTAAGCTATGTCGAAATCGACTAAGTTATATATCCAGAGCTTTATATATACAATCATGCATGTACATATATATATATATAT
>JADKLZ010000130.1:4922606-4936424 GCA_021533235.1 Biomphalaria straminea | reverse complement strand
TCACACGTAAACACATTCAGTCCACCACTGTAGAGATGTAACAATATATAGATGTAGAGTTTGAATATCTATAACATATATCTAATTTTGTAATACAATTGTATTATTGATTCTTGCACTCAAAATTTACCAAAGTAATTAGCTACGCTACACGGCTTGTAAATCCGACGATGCTACTTGAACTGTATAGAAGCTAGACGTTAAGAAAAAAATAAACAATACTTTTTTAATATTTAACTTTTAGTAATAAAAATATTTCTATACTAAACAAGAGATTACACTTTCTGCCCACCCTCCCTAAAAGCATTTGGTTTTCAATCCTATGAACATAGCTAAATATAGCTAAATACGATATGTCCAATTCCTATTTCTAGCATAGTCTAGGTCTGCGAAATTTACTTACATAAATGTTTAATCGATTATTGTTTTACTTTAGTTTTATGTAAAAAAAAAAAAGCTGCATTATGATGTTAAATGACAAATAAATACGTAGATTTAATTTTTTATTTCCGAATGGCATAAATGCATTAATCAATTAGTTACATAAAAATATAGATATTGGATAATAATATTTCTAACTTTAATAACTTTAATATACATACATAATGTATGTAAGACCTTTTGCGCAAAACGGGCCAGTCCAAAACCTGCAGTGTCTGAACTAAACTTTGTCAAAATGGCTGCGCCAAAAAAAGAAAAATAAATACACAAAGTAGAGAGAAAAAAAGAGAAAATGTATGGAAAAGATTTTCAAAGGCAAAAAAATAGGCAAGTGTCTTTGCTTTCTCCAAACTCTGTTTTTTTTTTATTCCATCTACTAGTATTACCGGGCGAGAATGCCTTGTATTTTTGTGTTGTTGTTTTTTGTTACGCCACAAAGTCAAGTGACAGTAATTGGTCATTTTTTTGTGATGAGGCAGTTTACCCTCTGATTTCGGTCCGCAAAGATTATTAGCCTGTATTACTTTCTTGGACTTATTATTCAGTAGGAATTTGTTTAGCCCTGTTTAGGGGTGCCAGTGTTGGACTTGTATTTGCTAAACTCGATCCTATGCCGGTGTGAGCGTTGGCTGTCTTCTCAGAAATAAATACGTGGGAAGCGTGGTCGAGAGGCTAAGTGCGGCTTGAGCTTGGCAGCACGGGAAACCAACTCCTAGATACCCCCTCCCCCCCACTGGTCCACAAATGAGATTGGGCCAAAGAGCTCTGAGCATGCTATAAGCATGAAAGTAGCGCTATATAAAAGCTATAATAATAATAAATATTACAGTCCTGGGTGTCACTGCCAACTGCGGCCGCATAGTTTGCAGTGGCCTAAGACCGCCCTAAATGTAAGTATGTTTGTATGTGTGTACGTCCCGCAAAGAAAGTAAAAAATACATTACCTACCATATTAAATATAGAATCAACACCACCTCAACATGCCTAATTATCGGCAGTATCTACAGACCACCAAACTGTAAAAGAGCAAAAAGGGGCAGCAAAAAATTTTACTACTGAAAAAATTGCCCTCCTTTAATGTCTGCTAAAAGGCTTTGGCTATGTTTTATCACGCTCACATCTGCAATATTTTAAGTTTCAATAACACTGTCTGGTTAGGCAATCTGAGCATTAAAAATACAAGTAAACTTCCTAACATCCCAAATGCTGTTGGTGAAATCATTGGCATAAAACGAACTCCATTTTGGGCAGCCGTTTAAGACAAACATCCTTAAAAACGTTAAAAATATTCCAGAAATAAAAAAAGAGCCTTTGCTCAGATTTTGTGATTTCAGCATTAGAAAAGAGATACAAGACACGATAGCAAAAACAAATAGACACAAACACTCTTTTGTTCCCCTGGCAATCAAATCATTAAAAAGAAACAATCTGATATAAACTTTTAATATGTGAATTATGAGTGAGTCGGGTATGAAAGTACATTTTTTTAAAGTTATGTTGTTGTTTTTTTGGTGTAAAGCACAACTTGTATACTGAAAGAAAAAAAATGCATTTTGTTTTTGTTTGTTTTTTTAATTTAGGCCAGTACAGCGACCAACCACCTTTACTTTCCCTATAAATATCAGGTACCCATTAGAGCTAGAAGCGTCTTAAAGATCACGAAGTTAAAAATACAAGTCTTCCTGTTAAAAAGCCAAGTGCTTTACCACTCAGAAACAACGTTTAACTACAGAGGTCAAATGGAAAAAGTATTATAATATATATATTACATGAATTAATTGACTAATGGAGTAAAATACTGATTGAATATTGTTTAAAAAAAATAAATTTGATAGCAATGCTTGTTCTTTCGGGTGAAAGAAATATTATTTCAAAAATTAACCTTAATCCGAGATTGGGTGTGTGAGAAATAATGTGTACAAACTTTTTACTAGACAGACAGACAAAAAGAGTGAGTTGATATAAGCTTTGTAAAAGCGATATTGATAATGTAATGTAATACAACAGACACAAAATAGAGAGTTCATCTTGGTGCTTTTCATGTTCCCTGATCAATGAGTGGCGGTAATAGAGTCTGACCGAGCGAGGTGCAAACGATATTTTTATACCGCTCCGTTCTTGTTTTGATTGACAGCAATCGCCCACTTCGCGACGACCTGACGTAGTTCTAATGGAGCGGGTGGCCGTTGTCTTCCAAGATTTTTTCGATTTTTCTTAGGCACTTTTGTTCAAAGATTTTCTTTAAATGTGATAATGTTGTGTGTGTAACCCTTGATGCCCTTTTTATGATGTTTTCTAGACGTAGCAACAGTTTAGAAGAGGCGTTGCCTTGGCAACAAGTTATTCCTTATGTAAGCAGATTTTCCATAGTCGCGCAGTTAAACGTATCTAGAATTTTCTTGTTTAGTTTAAAGAGTTTGTATAGAAAAAAAGAGTCTCTGGGCTGTTTTCTTTGTCAGAGTTCCAAGGTGGTCTTCCCAAGAAAGTTTGGTATTAATGATAACTCGTAGATATTTATATGCATTTACTTGTTCTATATATGCAGTGTTTTTTTTTTTGCAGTTCACGTATAGTTTGTTTTTTTCTTTCTGAAATCTATTATAAGTTCTTTAGTTTTTGAGACATTCAGTTCTAGAAAGTTTTCAGTGCACCAGTTTGTAAACTGGTTGACTTTAAGATACTGGGGACGTTGGGTTAAAAAGTTTAGAACCCATGCTTGTACGTAAAGGCTTATATTTAAGTTACTCAGTTTGTTTATCATTAGATGTGGCTGTATGGTGTTGAAAGCCGAGGATAAATCTACGAAGAGGACTCTTGCATACGTTTTGGGTGTATCGAGATGCTAATAAAGCTAGTCCAAAAGCAATAGAATTGGCATCCTCAGTTCCTCTAGCTGCTTTATATGCAAATTGGTGAGGCTGTTATTGACTTTTGCCACTAGTTGTATAAGCTTATATTTTTCAAAACATTTCATAACTATAGACAGAGGCGTCACTAGGCAGGTGCGGGGGGTGCGGTCCGCACCGGGTGACACCCAATAGGGGGTGACACCCAAGTGTAAAAAGGCACTTTAAAAAAAAAAAAAATACCAAACTTTAAAATGTGACAGAAACAAAATCATAAAGCTTAGAAATTGTTGAATAAAATTATTCTAAATGAGAAAACATCAATAGCAAGATTTTTTCACTGATGAATAGTGGACGTGTAAGATAAGACTTAACATAGATCTCTGAAGTTGTAAGATATATAGTAGCAATGTTAATGTTGAAATGACAGAAATGTAGGATATTCCTCTTAATGTGGGCCAAATGTGGTGTATCAGTTCTGATAATTTAAAACGACTGAAAAGAGATGGGCTTAACGTATCGATATGATGAGCTCAGCGACGTGGTAATGCAGCTACAATGTCACGGATTCACGAAGAAGTGCAGGCAGTAATAAATGAAGAACAGAAGAAACTTGAATGGGTGTGTACACCGTTTACTTAAGCTATGTGGTCCAAATTCTTAATCGGAAAATATTTTCTAATTATACTTTCTTGGTTCTCTAGAAAAAGGGTTTTCTTTCTTTGCCGCTAATACTAATAGATAGGATAATATAATTAATAATAGCGTGTCATATGAACATCTCGCTGGTGTGCTCATTGTGTTGCTGTTAGACCCGTGAAAGAACGATTTTATGAAAGTGTGGAGGCGAAAATCTTTGCCGTCGCTCTGAAAATACAAACACTAGAGGCGCAGCACAAATATGATTGCCAGCTGTCTGTGAATACATGCATAACATTCATTGCTTGACTTTCTTGTTGGCAGATGTACTCAAAAAAATAAACTAAACACAAAATTACCTTCAAATGAAAGTGTCAATTATTTTCAAAGTGGTGGCTAAGCTCAAGCACTTAAACATTTACTCTACGAAATATGTGAAAAGTTAGCTCAAAATGTTATTAAGATAACTTTTCTCAAATCAAGGAGGAAACAATTGGAAAAGTTTTAGACGAAGATTTGCCGCCATGCTAAGCCTTTATTTTTGAATTTCCATTTCCCGGATCCTTTCAGCATTATATTTGTGTTTATATTTACATCGGTTAGCGTCAAGAAAGCTTAAATAGAAAAGAATTGGGTCGGAAAACCACGTCACACGTTTGATCCTATAAAATCGTCCTTGTATATATTGTGTGTTTTTTTTTTCTCTCTTTCTTTAGCATTTTACATCTTCAGAGACGATCTTTTCCTTTGCAACTTTCTTGTGTGACTAAAGAGACTGAGATAGTTTTAAATCATCTTTAATATAGTATTGTGCCAAAGAAAAATACGTTTTAACAATATGAAAATATCAGGAAAGTATTCTTAAGATTTACTATTCAAATAGAGAGCAACAAGTTAATACTGAGTATATCAATCTCTTTTATATTGGGCCTGACGGCAAGATATGTGAACAGAAATACTAAAACTAGAATACTAGAATGCAGCAAAGTTTTGAAATACGGCAACGAATCTCTACCATGTGAAGAGAAGCTTTGCAAAACTAAATTTAACTAACAACGTTCTCTGATTAAAACATTAACTAACAACGTTCTCTCATTAAAACATCAACTAACCACGTTCTGTCATTAAAACATCAACTAACAACGTTCTCTCATTTAAACATTAACTAATATCGGTCTCTTATTAAAACATTAATTAACAACGTTCTCTCATTTAACAACATTAATTAACAACTATTTTTTAAATCAAATTAAGTAATTCTGTCCATTGAAAACGAAGTCGCAAGATATATTGAGTTTTAAAGTTTGTTTTTTTTATAAGTTTTCTAATTTGAAATCCTGAAAAGGAAATTTAAATATTTATTTTCTAAAGTTATTGTAAACTTTTATATGTTAAAAAATTCTTTAAAAATTTTTGTACCTATCAATAAACGTTTCATTAAGTTGCATTTTTCATTAGTTGGCCTCATGAAACTACCACTATATGTGATTATAATATTCAAAAGTTTCCATTAAGAGCTGTTTAATGTTTACTTAGGAAAGCAAGCTCAGTTGGTTTTTAATTTCTTTGTATTTAAAAAATCGTAGATGTTAATATGTAATGATTAACGATATGTACGAGAAAAAAACATAATCGATACTCATTTAAACTTTGTGGAGCAGCAATCAAAGAACTGTATTATTGCGCAAGAAAAAACAACAACTGAACAACGATCGTTTTTTATTTGAAGAATAAGTGGAACGCTGGGGGGTGACACTCTGATTTTACCGCACCGGGTGACACCCACCCTAGTGACGCCTCTGACTATAGATCATGGCGGAAATCATTTAAGCTATCTATTTTTGGCTTCTTTGGTACTGGTATGATCTCTGAAGTTTTCCAGATGTATAAAAATTACGCACGTTTGGAATAAGTGATTACACATATTGCAAAAGAAAATGATCAGCTTGCCTCTAAATTTATCTGGCCCACAAGCATTTGTTACGTCCACTCTTTTAAATAACAAGGTCACCTCATCTTCTGTTACAAAATTGACGTAGGGCTCTTGTTTTCCTTTGGACAGCGTGTTGAAAGTTTCTTTGTGTAGATCAACAAAATCTTCTTTGTCAAAATGAGAATAAAAACTGTATATATGATTACTTGCGACTTTGTTTGGTCCTGTTTACATACATTAGTTAATTGTATACCTGGAAGTTATACCTAATAACCTAGGCAGTACAAGTAGGGACAAATGTTCCTCTGGACGATTGTGCCAGCACATCTTTAACACTGATCTGTCGACCTAAATACCCTTTGTAAATACCTAAATCTAGCTATAAGTCCTAGTTTGATCTTTTTAGCTATACCCGCTACTACGTAATGTTCAACATGAACACTTGTTATGTCACATGGGGGCTTGTCCATTTGTTTATGAGTCATTCCATTTGTATATGGACCCCTTTTTAGGTGAACTTGCATTTTGACAGTGAAAAGGAGACATACGCGGTGTCGCTGAAAAATGCGCTTCAGGATCGCAACTCTGACCAGCTGATAAATGTTCCGACTCACGTGAAAGGTCATACTCTCGACCGGATTGTTACAAATGCAAGTGAACTTATAGCTAATATAAATGTCTTAGACCGTGGCTTGACAGATCATTTTGTTGTACAATTTGAAATGCGACTATCAAAAGCAAAAAGGCCAAAGAAAAATGTGACTTCCCGTAAACTTAAAGCCTTAGACATTGCCTCATTCAAAATGGATGTGACCTCTTTGCTGTTGCAATAGAGCAACACAGACGTTCTGAGCGATTACAATTCTTGCTTAAAAAGTTGCTGGACAGCCATGCACCTCTTGTCACTCGTACAGTCTCAGGCCATCTGCACCCTGGATGACGGAAGACATAAAGACTGCCAAACTTATTCGCCGACGTGCCGAACGTACATTTCAAAAGACAGGTCTGACGATACATCGACAAATATACATCCTAGAAAAAAACAAGGTGAACCGTATGATTAGAGATGCAAAGGCTAGTCATATTCGACAAAAAATCGAAACTTCTGATTCTTCGAAGCAGCTATTTAGGATCACCGCTGAAATGTTAGGGGGGAGCAAACAACGAACGTTTGCCGTCATCTATCCCAGTATTTGAACTGCCTGATTCCTTCAATAGATTCTTCATTGGCAAGATTGAGGAGATCAGAAATGACATGCCCTTCCTCTCAGCACAGCTTGAACACTCTCCAATCTTTCAAAATTCTCCTTTTTGCGAGTTTCAGCGTGTATCTGAAGATTATGTCAAAAGTATTATTTTAAAGATGCCAAATAAGTCATGTGACCTTGATCCCATTCCAACTTCTTTGCTCCTTGAATGTTTAGATGAGCTTGTACCCACAATTACTAACATTGTGAACTCTTCACTGACTTCAGGCATTGTACCACAGCAATTTAAACATGCAATTGTCAGGCCCTTGTTGAAGAAATCCAGTCTTGACCCGGAATGTCTAAAAAAACTATCGCCCGGTATCAAATCTCCCCTTCCTGTCAAAGCTTCTGGAGCGCATCGTGTTAGCGCAAATTCTTTCTCATCTTGAACAGTACTGTCTCTTGGAAGAATTTCAATCTACATATAGGAAGTGCCGTAGCACAGAGACAGCAGTGGTCAGGGTACTTAACTACTTACTTTACAATTCCGACATAGGAAACATATCAATTCTTTCCATGCTGGACTTGTCCGCAGCTTTTGATACGCTTGACCACGAAATTATGATGGCCAGATTCTTTGCCACTTTTGGTTTAGCAGGAACCGTCCTAAAGTGGCTTGGATCCTACCTGATTGAACGCACTCAGAGTGTCGTTGTTAATGGGACAGAATCAACAAGCTTACTCTTGAAGTACGGGGTACCCCAAGGATCAGTTCTAGGCCCAGTACTATTCATTATGCATATATATCCACTCAGCGGTGTCATACGGCCAACAGGCATCTTATACCACTTTTTTGCCGATGACTCACAGTTATACGATTCCTCAATACCCTCAGAGGTGTCGCATCTGGCAGAGAAAATCAGTGGTACCGTGGCGACTGGATGGTTGAGAATAAACTATATATATAATTTTAAAAGCGCAGCTATTCTCCATTAGATAAACTTTTTTGTTTAAAGATAAGGATTTCCATTTCCTAATTACTTTGATATCAAATCATCGGAACGGTTTAGTTCTGCAATGATTGAACTAGTCTTAATAAAATTGAATCGTATCGGATCTAATCGGAGCGGATTGAATGGGTCGTTGTTAAATATATTTAGCGAAAGCTTTTACAAAACCTACATCAAGTTACTCAGTCTGTCTGTCTGTGTGTCTGTCTGGTTAAAACTTCGAACGCGTTATTTCTTATTCTTATTTCAACTATTTCTTCTGCCTGACAACACAAGAATCATTTAAAAAAGAACAACTAAATAAGTTAATTAACTATTGGTAGTAAACTATTTTGTCTTGTATCTCTAAGAAGTGAAAGACATTTTACTTGACTGAAGTGGTGGTATAAGATGAATTAGTCTCCTTTATAGGTCGTCGTCTGAATCTTAGTAAATATAAACATAAAAAATGCAACGAGACTATAGAAACAATAGATAACTCTACAATCTATTACAAATTTAATGAGTTACAGGACTGATACAAATTAAACCATTCATTCATAATATCTCTGCTTATCAGAGCATTTTTTCTAATATGGTAACATATCTTCTCGGATCATAGAATTTAATGTTAAAACATTTGTTTGCTAAAATTAAAGACTATATAGTTACTATTGACTATTAAGACGTGGTATGTAGTAATCTTTTAGTGTCATGGTGCAATTTAATTAGGCCTAGTAGTCACAAGTTTTTAACTTAATTGAAAGTCATTTCACTATCACCTTTAGAAGGTAGTAGGTCTTCCCAAAGGGAAATGACGTTTTAAAAATGTAGTGATGCATACTTTTAGGAAGGGGCCCACCATTATATTATTTAACCAGGGCAAACGAGTACCCTATTGTTCTATGATATGGCATGTTTTCAGATAAGGCTAATATCATTTTATTAATAAGTGGATATTTATAAGCTTTCGAAATAGTGTATGGTCGTCCACTAAAATTGTGCCCACACACTGAAATCCGGCCCTAGCTACAGCGAAATGATGAGTATCATTTTATCAGATCACAGAAAAATAAAACAAATGAGTTAGTACCTTGTCAAAAGATAACTAATGTAGAATGATTTTAAGAATAAAAGAAATTAGTCTTTATTTTTTTGGTATTTTTTCATTTCATTCATTTATTATTTTACTATTAGGACAAAAAAACAACAACACATTTTTAAAGAAAAAAAAGTATAATTTTTTCACAATTATAATTTTCCACTATACACATAGCAATGGACACTCTTTGGTTAGTGCGTCAGTCTAGATGAGATGCCCAGAAAACGTATTGAAAATAGCGTTGGGTCTTCCATAGAGTTGGCTGTCGGCTCCAGTTCTGACGTACACCCTGTCGCCTTGCACCAAAGACAGAATTACAAAATTGCCTGTAAAATAATTTAAAGCTAGTAATTTGGATATTGCTTATTCAAACAAAAAAAATATTAAATTCATATCAAGCAAATATGAAACTAGATCATGCTAAAAGAAGATTAAAATTTAGGTTATACTAATCGAGGAGAAAGTATAATTAATTGGTGTCATTTTGTGTACAACCTTGCATAGTTTATCAACTTTTAAACAAAACAAAAATTGTCGTAATATAATTTTTGATTAATTTTATAAAAATTTAATTTTTAATTTTATAAAATTATTATTTTTCTCTTATCTTATATAATACAGACGTTACTTCAAAAAAAAAGATGATTACGTTCTACGCGTCATGAATTTATTCATGTATATTAACCAGTTCTGTTAAGTCACTGGTTTTTCTGGCTAGCTCAGGCATGCTATAACAACACAAGGTAAGAAGGAGCATTTGTACCAATTTGTGTTAGCTTATTTTATGTTGTCATTGAAAGCTTGTGGAAGGAGTCAGACTTAAGGACCGCCCAAAACTAAAATATAGTAATGTCCGCAAGCGAGACATGAGAGCCACAGGCATCAACGAAAATATGTGGGAAAACATAGCCAAGGACCGGAGTCCATGGAGACAGACTGCGTGCTGTGACAACCCTTGCTGCGAACAAAATAATTGAGGCGGCCTTAATTAAGAGGAAAAAAAAGAAAGCTGCCCTGTCCGCTAGCCTTGAATCTGATGCATACACAGCATGAATTGTGGCAAAGTCTGCAGCTCTAGAACTGGATTGATTAACCACAAAAGATTCTACCCCATCTCAAAACTAAACCAAAACAAGTGACTCATCTGGGCGCATCCAATGCCTTTCAAGAAAAAAGAAGCTATACATTTATATATTGACAGTTTTAAAATTGTGCAAAATTTCAAATTCATCTGAGAATGAGAAATGGTAGAAACGAATAGTCTAAAAAATCACCCAGACAGACAGACGGACTATACGTTTAAACCTACTGTTGACATCTTGACTGGCCTGAGAGATATGGACAACACATAATCGCTGTTCTTATACAGATTTAGTTTGGCTTGTTTCTGTTCTTGAGCTTTGACTCCAACACTAAATATAAAGAGGCCCGGCTAGAGTTGTGACAGAGAACATGAACACATTATTACCTTTATAAAGTTGAAGTTAAAAATTTTGTTAAAGAAATGCTGAATTTAAGGGAAGTGTCCATAGCATTGGACTTGAGACCAAAATACATCCTCTTAACACATATGCATGTGAGACATGGAAGCCAACTTGAGAAAAGACTCAATGGGGCTTCATAAAAATGGCTGAGACGGATTTTAGAAGTCAGTTATTGAGAAAGGGTTTTAAACAAGGAGAGCCTATGCCGAACTGGGAGTCGAACACTTAGTGAGGTTATGACAGAGCGTCGCATGAGGTTTGCGGGGCATGATCTCAGACAAAATGAACTACGCATACCAAGAGTTGCGATGACGAGGAAAGCGTAAATAGGGACGTCCTCGTATAACTTGAGGCCACATTTTCAAGGAATCTCATACTAAAATACAAATAAGAAAAAAAAGTATTGGTTTGTTTGTCCGATGGGCGGAGAGCGATTACATGTATCGCCCTTGCAACTTGGTATATCCGAATATCCCCTTTTCATTTAAATTCACTAATGATAAAATTTGAGATTAGAGTGTGTGTGCGACATAGTTTACAAATATGGGGGAGGGTAGTAGAAGCAACTCACTCCCCCTGACTGACCCACTTCACCGAACCGGCCAAGATATCAAAAAGGGTAGCAACATACTATAAAAATGATATAGTAATTCAACTAATTTTGTTCACAAACTATAAATTCTCCACAAAAAGTAGGATTTAGGTGGGAAGGGCAGTAGAAGTATTCGCCACACAGACGAAAGGCCAACAATATAAAGGTAGCCGACGCTGATGGACGATGTCGAACAAGAAGTATTATCTTACGTAACACTTATTATGAAATTAAGTAATTTGTCTTGTATGAGATATGCTTTGTGATTACCAATGGAGCAACAAATTGGAAATCTTCGCTACGATAGCCAAATCCTTTATTCGTGTAGACTATATCATAGCTGATGTTTGAGTTATTGCTGTAGTTCTGATCCTGCATTAGAGCCAAGGAGAACGCAAGCTTTAAAGTTTCAACTTTCTTATCTGTAAAAAAAAAGACAATGATATTTACTAAATCATATTAAATGATAGTATCCGTACAACTCTGAAGCAGTCATAGTTCTGATGGGCAGACCACATTTGCATTAACAGAATGGACAAATCCTTTAAATGCTCCTTAACAGCCAGCTAACAGAAGTAAAGGGAAGCGTGGTCGAGAGGCTAAGTGCGGCTTGAGCTTGGTTTGGCTTGGCTACCTGGAAGGGGGAAGTTCGACACCCGACTCGGGTAGAGTTGTGTTTACTGAGCGCCTAAAGGCAGCACGGGAAACCAGCACCAAGATACTCCCTCTTCCCAAAAGCGCTCTGAGCATGCTATAAGCATGAAAGTAGCGCTATATAAAAAAAACGCTATAAGCTATAACAAAAAGCTATAATCCCAACGGGGTTACACAAAATGCGATAGAGACACCCCGCAAGAATGTTAATGTGTAGCTCCTACTTCATCGTTAAAGATGAGCACATTAGTCAAGTCAAACTCGACGATGACGGAAAAGTCCAATTTTCGCTTTAAAAAGCCGACCGCTCATGTATCATTTCAAATGCTTCTTGTTTTAGCAACCAAGAGTGTCATTATCAAAGACCATGAGAAAGTTCTTAAGAATGTATTTGTAACACTTGTATTGACCCCCTCTTCCCCCGAGAGCACATTACTGCACGCAGCTCCCCAGAAGTAGTCTGGGATGGCAAATTTCTGGTATACGAACTACATATCCCGCTAATCGAAATTGGGACATTTTTTCTGGCGTGTATTCTGTTCATATGTGACAAGTGTAGGATTTCAATGTATTATCGGAAATCAAATCATAAAGCATCACGGCGCCATGATTTAAAAAATCGGCAAAAGGTTCCAATAGAGCAGTAAAGTTCCCCTTTTAGACCGTGTGATCTATAGGGCAGATTTTGTAAAGGTCATCTTTTGTTTTTTTGGCCAGCACAATGACCAACCGCCTTCACTTTTCCCCAACTAATGTCAGGTACCCATTAGAGCTGGTTAGACTCAGTGGATAAAAATCCCAGCCTCCACCAGGATTCGAAACCAGGACCCCGGGTTCAGAAGCCAAGTGCTTTACCGCTCAGCCACCGCGCCTCCTATACTTGCCCATACTAGTTTCCAACGGAACTGAAAGGTGGAATACATAAAGTAGATATTACGGTTACTTCTATCACTTACTCTGTAGACATGTTCCTGTATCCTGCTGGCACATAGTTGGGCACTCTGTAGGGCACTTTACGCTGCAGTTTAGACCTCAACTTCCTGGAGCACATTCTAAACAAAGAAAAACAAAATAAATAGTTTTTGATTGCTTTGAATCTTTTAAAGTATCGATATATTATCTATTCTTCTAAAATGTCTGCATTTCTAACTATGAAGATCTCATCTAACACATTTTGTGTCCTTCCTTACTTTGTAGTTTAGTTTAGAGATGAAGTTAGGTTTGTAATTAAATAGTTAAGCTAGTGACATAATCAGGCAGAAGAACGACGTTGCAGAATATGGGTAGATGTTGAACAAGATGGCTTAAGCCTATAATAGAATATGCATCCTTTGTTTGGGACCCCTCAACTCAAGAAAACATTAAGAAACTGGAACAGACACAATATAGAGCAGTGAGATTCATAACAAATCAATATTCACATTTGACTAGAGTAACACCTTTAGTAAAATCACTAAATTTAGAAAGCCTTCAGGACAGAATACACAAAAGTAAAGTAGCAATTATACATAAAACACTAAACCATAATCTTCAAATTAAAAAACAAAATTTAATAAAATACTCAGAAAGACATAAAGAAAATGACATACACCATATCTCATATGCTAGGACAAATGTGTACAAAAGCTCCTTCTACCCTAGCGCTATTAGAGCATGGAATGGATTGCCTGAGCTACCCAGAAAAACCAGTGACTTGGCAGAATTTAAGTCATTGGTTAACATGCATGACTGAATGCATGACGCGTAGTAACGTTGAAGTAACGTCTGTATAGTATAAGATAAAATAATGAGATGGCTTATGCTTACAAAATGAGATGGCTTAAGTTTAGATAATGAGACGGCTTATGCTTACAAAATGAGTTGGCTTAAGCTTAGATAATGAGATGGCTTATGCTTACATAATGAGATGGCTTAAGCTTAGATAATGAGATGGCTTATGCTTACAAAA